>JABASP010002576.1:0-19118 GCA_019776565.1 Sminthurinus signatus | reverse complement strand
TAGCCATTGCTGTACAAACAATTACATACAATTTAGATATGATTCTTTATTTTTTGACAGTATACTTATACAAAAAATTGTACATACTACATACTACATAATAAATAATAATAATAATATCATTACACATTGTAAATTGTCATGTATTACTTACTAAGCTCTGTACTTTCGAGGTTGACAGGGAAAATCTACTTTGATGGGACATTCATGACTTAAAATCGACTGTCGAATGTCCAAATTGGGTAAAGAATATGCAATTTGTTCACGCGTTAATCCAAACCTGACAGAAATATGCAAACGACAAACGACATGTTAAGCTTCAAATAATTATTGTGTGTAGTGTGTAGACTTTTAAAAACTCATTGTCAATTTTCAATTACAATTGTCCGTATTTATACATACTACACACTACACATATTACACATCATGTGACATGGAAAGAAAAAAGAAAAGAGAATGGATTTTCCAATGGATTTTCGTTTGCTTACTTTTGAGATATGTAGCGCGTTGCTTCCTCGGAAATAAGAGAAATTCTCGTTAAATTTTGAGTAGCTGAATTAGCTTTATGAGAAAGGGACATGAAATAAGCTGCTGTATCCGATGCATGTGTCACACCTAATGGAAATTTGAGAAGAAATAAACATGAAAAAAAAATCATCTAATGGTGTACACATTGTAGATTATAGCTTGTTTTAGAGTTCATATCAGACATGAAATTTTTCAAAATTTATATATATATATATATTTTCATGTGTAAATGGTGCTTCATAATTCATAATTCATAAAATCTGTAAACAATCATACATATAATATTTGTAACACACACAAAAGCATGTAAGTACATAATATACCTGCATTGTAAATTTGAGGTTGAACATTATTCAGTCTTCTAGTAACAACGTCTACACTAATTTGTATGGCTTCATCTAACATCTCACTCGTAATACTCGGTAGTTCTGGTTGTCGTTTCCATCGCTGATGGTTATGAGCAATGACACAAGTCACAGTGACCCACAGACACAGGGCTACAGTTCCTCTGCTCCACCTTTAAAAATATGAATTCAATGCTATTTTTACAAGTTATTTAAAAATATGTACAAAGTGTTGATAGTCTGTAGTTTAGCATTCATCAGTACATATATATGCATTATGGAATTATGTGAAGGAAGCTTGAAGGTGTGGATTAAATTATTGAAATTATTCAATTGATAAAATAATGATATAGGAAATAATAAAGAAGGGAAGGAAGAATATTGCAAATTGCAGCGAACAGAATTCTGAATTCATTATTAGTCAAATAATCATCATATTTAATCTTCATAAGGGTCAAGACTAAAGATTTTCAAGGGATTCAAGATTAAAAATCCACTCATCTGCAATACAAAAGTTCAAGTTCAATACTACATAATATTTTAAAAAAATTACACGGGAAGGGATTTCAATCCCATCAATAAATAATTCAATATAATATATAATATCCAGTAGTTATAGAGTAAGTATACCTATAAAAATAATTGCATGATTTACTGCACGCCTGTCTGTCACATTAGATATACAGAACTTTGAATTGAAAACAGCAGGATAATATTATATTTGTAGTCAATATTCAATGTCCAATACACATGATGTATCTATGTGTATAGATGCATAATATATTGCACTGTACTGTGTTGACTCTCTTTTATATATATTTATGATTTGCTTCATGTATCTATCCATATATAATATTATGAATAATATTTGCAAAGCAATTTCTCTCTTTGCTCCTCTCTCTCTCTACATACTCAAAAGTAATAACAATAATGATAGAGAGCTGCTGAATCCTCTCGAAGGAAATCACGTCTCCTTCCCCAATATGATAATGATGATGGTGCTAGTTGCTATAATATATAATATCATGAGCGTGAAAGGGAATTACTATTTAATAAAAAATTTTACACGGTCATTGAAAACCGTGAAATGCGACGAGAATACTATTTTGTTCACCTAGTGTACACATGACTACAATTATTTTCAATTTTGAATCCATGTCTAGATTCTAAATCCTAAATGTTTTGTTTTGGTGTACATACATATTTGTTCCGACAATTACAATAAAGTAAAATAATAAATAATATATATGCATGTATGCACATAAATTCATATAATTACAATTCAAATGAGCACATGAGCATTGAAAATTGAGCATTGAACAGTATAACAGCATTAAACATGCATCTAGTATCTAGTATTCAGTGTGCAGTAATGAAAGTCAAGTCGGAGGATGACAAGGAAAAGGAAAACGAAAATTTAAATGAAATTCTATATATATATGATACAACAAGCAGAAGGAGTAACTGAAAGAGTTCCGGCCAACGGTTGACAAGTTGACAGTCAAAAATCATTAAACTCTATTATTTAAGCATAAAAAAGAAACTGTAGAGACGATACACTATGAGAAACGATGACAACAAGGAGGGAGGGAGGAAGAGACAAATACAAGGAAACCTTCAGTGCTCGACACACTCTCATCCATATTACATATATGTATGCCCCACAGTACAGTATTTTCATTTCATTCTTTAAAGGTCATATAGTATGGATATGGTGGTATACTGTGCTTTGTTTGCTATTTTTTGCATATTTACTATTTACACACCGCATGTATATATTATATTATACATATATAATGTACGCTTGTAACAGTAACGTACAAGTTAAGAGTTACAACTATTTACTTTTGTATAGTTATGCAGACACGAGCAAAACACACGAATCACAATAATAATAATAAATAATAATAATAACAACAACAGCTTGTACTCGTAAAAATAAAACATATTCAATATTCATACTAAACCTACATTTGAGAGAACTACAAGTAAACTGTTATTTAAACAGTACTTTATGCTTTCTGCTTATTGTGTATTGTGTATAGTGTATGGCGTATAGTGTACACTGTACAGTAATTTCCCTTTCTACCATTGACATTCGCACTCGTACTTTTCATTTCTCCATTAAAAATCCACATACAAACACACACAACACAGTACACGTAAAACGTAAATGCTACTTGTATTTATTTATGTATTTGACTTGAGCTCAGTTTAAACAATACGTCCTGGCCTACCTTTGTACTTTTTGATGACTTTTTCAATTACATTTCATGTTACTAATTTATCAATCTACGCATCAATTCCTCGTACATATTATGTACAGACAATTTACACTCGAATTTGAGCTCGGGAACAATAATTATTTCATCCTTGCTAATGTAAACAACTTGACATTAAACTTTTTTATTTCTTTTTTGTATTGTGTGTAGATGGGAAGTAAAAGGAACAATATTTATGCATTAACAGTTGATTGTACTTTGTGTAGTAGCTTGTAAATTGTAAAGTAGTTTCATGATATACATTAAAAATCAATACTCATCTTTATTGCTCGTGTTTCACAGTTTATAAACATGTACTTGTTACTTATCAAGTGATCATGATTTACCATTTACCAATTTCAGGATTCACATGAAAAATCTTGACCATTCCCTTGAAAATATTTTTATGATGCGTAACTATGATGATGCATTTTACATTTAATGTATTATACATTATACATATCACAGTAATTGAATATTGAATGGGTATAAAAATGATATGATAGGTATAAATAGAAAATTAGCCTTGCATCTTTCAGCCATAAAAACAACATGAAATAAATAACTGCAGCTTTAAAAAATTGGGTAACAATTAACTGTTTGATGCACATTCATCATACACATCATTGATTATTCATTATTCAATGTATTCAGTATTCAATCACTAATAAAAGTATCCTCACATTTCTCATATGCATAATACACGATTGTTGATGAATTTATGATATTCTGTAATGACAATGATAAGGTGCATCTCCATGTCCAATGACGGTGATTCATGATTCAGCACTATGGAAATGTCTAATGTCCCGTCTATACATTTTTATATGCAATATGCACCTTGTTCATAGATAACAAATTGTCAATTATTCCTGTGTAATGTACTGAGTACTGAACACACTGATTCATGTACTATGGTGTAATCATATGAAAGGGACATTCATTGTTAGATCATATAATGTGATGTGTACCGTCAACCGTCAACCATCTACTGTCTACTGCCTATCACAAATACATGTATGTACATGACATGTGACAAATGTGCTGACCAATTATCAATAATTACTTTTTCCCCAGCATTTACATGGGAAAATAAAACGTTTTCTTCCTTTAACAATCATCATTTTTGTCTTCTATTATTACACAATGACACTGAATACCGAATGTAGTATAAAGTATGCAGTATGTACGAATACTATTATGTAGTGACCGATTACAATTATGTTACGCTATTGTTATCTTTATTGTCAAATGTTCATGTATGATATTTATACGGTACATTATGTGGGAAAATCAAGTTCACAGTAATGAAAAAATTAATGTAAACAACAGGTATTATTATGCACCACGTAAGTACGTACTGCATACTATATACTATGCGCTCTGTTATATTGAGCAGTTATTAAAACTCAAGCATAACCAAGATTCATATGCTATTTGCTTGTGTAAATTTGCATGTGTGCTTGTAAAACCAAGCAAAGTCTATAAATTTTATTCTACATTCTACCGAATACTGGTTAAAAATGTTGCCTAATAGTTTCTAATTTCAAACATATTTTAAACTTGAAATTCATCTGATAGTAAATTGCAATTCATAAAATATAAAAGTTAATGGAATTCGTAATATAGAAATTACGTTTGAAGTACTGAAACTATTCTTGGAAATGGAAGCTGACAAGCGCATGAGGCACATGTATAAAACATATTCCGGTCATTCACGTTCTTTTAAACGTCTATTGTCTAAAATATTGTAAGATATTTATGGAAAATATGAATCTTAGATATATATATGAGGCTGAAAAAAAATTGAAGTCCTGAGTCAGGTATGATGCATTCTACATTCTACATACTACATACTGCATGCTGGAGTCTGAAATCTGCAATATGAAAGCTTATTTCTTTTTTTTTTGCTCTTTTGCCAGAACATGACCACATTTTTGCCAGAAGAAAAATGTAACACGTAAACGTGATAGATTTTTTGTGCATTTGTCTATTGCCTATAGCCTTTATGATATTAATATCATCTTCCCTCAAATCAAATCCATGTGCATAAAAAAACATGCTAGACTCCTATGCGGTTGTTCTTTACCTGTATTCTATATTTTATGCTATATTACATCCTCCATAGTCCATGTGTATAGAAAATAGAGATATATTTGTATCTGTATTATGTGTATACTCAACGATGTAACTACACGAACTACGTAAACGTTTCCATCTAATTTATGCAAAGTTTAATTAGAGATTTGATTCGTGCTTACAGCTTACACGTGGAGTTTGGAGTGCATTAAATATTAAATAATAATATGAAACTTGGCAAAAAATGAATCTTAGTTTTATGATTGCAAATTCCATGTGTACACAAAGTGTATAGGTACATCTGTTTATCTATTTATGCATGCATGTGCAAAAAAAGAATGTTCTCATATGCTCATCAATGTCGGTACGGATGGAATTGTAGAATCTTAGATCCTTCACCTCCGCATGGTTTTAAATTTTAAAATGTATAGGAACTAACAAAGGACTACAGATTACAAATTACAAGAGGAACAAGTAATATTCGTAATATTGTACAACTTTGGACTTGCAATGATCAATGATACACTGGAAATGTGCAAAGATTGGGATGCAGTGTGCAACTCAGCTCATGTTCATATTTTAGACTTCATACCACAAAGGCGTAAAAACATAAGCGACTGAGTAATTTTTTGCAACGCCTATCATACTGTATGATTCATACAACATGTAACGTGTTGGGAGTTGGGATAGAGAGAGGATTGAACATGAAAGATGAAAGTAAAAGTCAATGCTAAAATATTTATGACTGGTCAAACCGAGTTTCAAAAGTCTTGGGGGCACTGAATTTTTGAACAAGGATTCATCTATTGTAAATTGTAAACATATACAAGACTTGTATTACAAGTACATCTTCAACGGGGAAATAGTAATAAAGCGATTTTGAAAGGAGAGAAAAGGATGTTGTAAGCTGTAAGTTATAAACTTTAGTGTACAAGAAAGAAGAAGAGTCAAAAAGAATTTATACATGCATAAAATGTCTTGCACTACGTTCAATGCTTGTAGCGTGTACGTTTCTAAATACGGATCATAAAATTTAGAATTCTATTTTTACTAGTTCATTCTATTGTTTCATAGTCTTTTTTGAGTGGTACATAGTACATAAATGTCCAGTTGAAGGCTTGGAATGAAAGATGGCTACTTGAGAGTAGGTCAAGCTTGTTTTTCTTAAGGGTTTCAGGTGTACAATAATACATACAGTATGTATACGAATTCTTAAATCCGAATGTATACGGATTTAGAGTATAAAGCAAGAGTCCTGAAACTTCGACTTTTGAAAATATTTTTGCAACACATCATTTATAAAACTGTTCAAGAAAATCCAGAAAAAATCTTTGACATACCTGTTCATTATTGAGAGTTTCTTATGACGTCTATTTCATGTCAAATCACACAAATGGAAATATTTTACTTAACCTAAATATCCTGTGAGCTGTACACTAGCTAATACAGTTGAGTTCTTATTTTTTCATACAAGGAATGAGTGCTGCACATATTCCTGGAGAAATTCTCACACATAAGATTCAAGAAGAGAAGCCGGTTCCGTGAGTAATATTATTTAAGTATTTGAAGTATCATCTGCTATATTATATTATCACTTATCACTATTCACTGTGTACTTTTCCCCTTAATACAGAATACGGAATAAAGTAAACAAAACACGCAAGTCCATGTGTGTGTTGACGGAAACATAAATTTAATTATACCTTTTACCCATATTTTCTGATATCGTCCTTCTCTTTTAGTTTTTACACAGGTTGAATATTGTACATATTACATATTATACGCACGCAAATTTATAGTAAAAAGTATAAATAAATAATAATGAATCTTTTTTAACAGTATTCACGAAAATATCTTTGTAATATGTAATATGTATGTAGTATCACTGATATGGTAACTTTGAATTTGCTTGTGAATTCTAGCTCCAATATTTCACTATGAATTATAATACTAAACACGTTATAGAAACACTTAATAAAATTACAATCGTACTAAATACTTGAGACAGAGGTGTGAGGAAAACTGATACGTGTTCCAGCTATTTCCGGTACAGAAATGTACAGAAAGACTTTGAATGTAATGGAGAATAATTCTACAAAAGACTAGAAGTTGCAATTTCACTGCTGATTTTCAGCCTGCTTCCTCTGGTACTGGACAGACAATAATAGTAATAATACCGCGGTACATGAGAAAACGAAAGAGATTCTCTTTCGCGAATCTTGAATGAAAACGAAAGGGGTGGAAGAAGAAGAAGACTAGTATTACCCTACGTGTTATGCGTCTTGTGTATTATGTACACTATTATTTCACTCGCCGGTCCTATGAGAATCTCTAAGCTCAGACCGCAGGTAGACTGCTGTATATTCTACATTCTACATAATCCCTGTATGCATTCGTATTAAGTGTTAAGGTAGTAGAGGTACAGTAATGTGTATAGATACATGTGTGCAAATTTTTTGTGATTGTTTTCTTGAAGTCGTCATGTACGAAATTTTATTTTCATGTCTCTCCTTCTCTACATTATCTCAATTCCCAATGTCTCTATATTTTGGTATTAGGTATTTGGTAGTAGGTCGAGAAAGTTCATAATAATAATAATAATAATATGATCACATTGTGAATGAAAGTTATACATGGAAAAGTGTCTAATCATATCCCAGGTTTTGTTTGGTATGTATTTAGTATCTCAATTCTTCTTCAGTCTTCAGGTTATCCATCACTTAAAAATCTCCGTATATGTGATTGTGTTGTTGTCTGCGTCTGCATACATGAGATAGGGCAGGATAGAAATATGTATTTGTATTTGAATTCATATTTGAAAATGAAAGAATGCTAATAATAATAGCATATATGTTGAAGGTGTACATCATCATTATTATTTACCATAATACGACAGTCCGTTTCTGTTGAACAAAAGTCAAAAGTCAACTCATGATGTTACACCTTTACCTTTATGTATATGCACAATGAATTTGTTGTGTGTTGTGTGTGTATGTATGTATGTATGGACAATGTACAAAGAACAGGGAGAACAGAGGATAATCTACACGGGCACATAATATATTATCTATCCATCCATCCATCAGTCATTCATAAATAAACAGCATAATATGATATAGTATCTTATTGTGTATAGTGTTTAGAGTACAGAGTTGACAAGAATACATGTAGTTAATATTTAATATCATCAAGAAAAGAAAAGTATCTTTATAATTGTCCACATGAAATTACATGGTGAAGTCACACAAGGGAGTATATATATAATATTTTATAGATAGTAGTATTAAAATTAAATGCTAAATGTTGCATGCAAAAATATGACAACACAATCAATATGAGAATCAAGAATCAAAATATCAATGCTTGACTTTTGATACTATTCTCTGTATTCTATATATTATTATAGTGTATCTTTACATTTTGGAAGTACACACACCCTGCATGTGACGTGATTTGTATGTGTATGTGTATGACTCCTTTCTATTTTTATTTTTTTTATTCTTCTTCTCTTTGATTAGTCTTGAGTTCTGAGTCTTCTTAATCCTCTCACAAACAGATCCTCAATCTTAATGTGTAATCAAACATGCAGATGATACCATGTTTAATGTATACCTATCCATTATACATTATAGATAATACATACAAAGATACAAATGCGTGGCGGACTCAGTAGTCAATAGTCATCACACATCCAAAAATATTGCAGGTAATAGCTAATAAGAGTATTGTATCGTAAGAGTATGATTAGTTGATGCAAGTATGTATCGGTTTTATGTTATAAATTTGCATGCTTTGTTTTTTGCTAACCACAACATGAAAGCCGACCAATTAATAATTACTCTCCTTTTAGCTTTCCCCGATCCTCCTTGTACCTTTTATCTTTTATCTGGTGTATCACATCTCATAATATGAGCATAATATTGATTTACAATTAAATGAGTAATTAATTATATGGACAAGCTATTAGAATTTAGAATTAAATACTAAACATGTACACATGGCATAATATTCTGGTATAATATTCTTGATTCTTGATAGAGTAGTGGAAAAGTTGTTTTTTGTTTTCAACTTTAGACTACTGTATCTTTGCACCGTAACATATTTTAATTCAACTGGTCAGTATAAATAAAGCTAGAAGAATTATATGGGCTATATCCCTAATTCAGGGAAAAAAGATGTCACACTCAGATGCAGTACATAAGGTAGAAATTTTGCTCAATTTTTTAGTTGAACTTTAGATTATTTACATTTTACATCCAGCCATGTTTTTTATCAAATATGCAAAACACTTGAATGTTTTTTGAAAAAAATAATTTCGACTTATATTCTGGAGGGATTTTACGTGACATTCATTCCAAGAATGAATTTTTAGAATGAACATGAATTCAAAACTATAAATACGAAGCATTATTATAAATTATAAACTACACTATAAGTTATTGAATTACGAGTAGCGCATCATTAAATATGTACAATATACACTGTACATTGTACATATATGCATTACTTACCCACATTTATCCTACTTTTTTTGGATTGACACTTTGGATATTTCCACACATTTGTAGTTTGTAGATATGATATTGAAATTTGAGGAGATTGAAATAATAACAATAGTAATTAAAGGTGTGTTGACAAGTACAATGGCAACTAAACAATCCATTGTTGTTGCTCACAAGAGATGAAAGTCTCAAATAAATAAGAGAAAACAATGATGGATATCTCATTTGTATAATTAATCATAATAATTAAACTTACTAAAGAAACAAGTAAATCCATGGAGGGGTATGTAGATTGGAGATGGTTATACGTTGTAAAAAAAACTAAGAACACATTTGATCATGTTCATTGTTTATTGTATTGATGGATGGACAGATGATAGTTATGATTTTTCATTGCGAAATTAGTCAATATTACCACATGCAGCACATGTATACTTGTTGCTGTACTTACTTCTTCTGCCTTCGTTTGTTTGGATGTCTTGAGTCTTGACCATTGTTCTTCTCTGGATTTTGTTGTGTCTTCTCCCAGTGAATTTTATTTGTACCCATGTACACCTACATTTCCAAAAGCCTCACAAACACAATGCTGAGTTGTCAGTTTTCAGTTTCCATACTCCACAAGAAATAAAAAAGTGTTTTTGAAAGCCAAGATTGATTGTATCCATATGAGTGTTTTCCTATTGTATTAATGATGAGGTATGAGGTACATTCGTATCGAATTTGTATTTTATTGATTACTGACACTATATGCACAATTGTCTTGCTGCACATTGCATAATAGAATTCCTTGTAAAATTCCTATGCTCCTTTGTATTGTGTCCATTTAGCTGACACTTACATTGTAAGATTTAATTTTTTGAAGATTTACTAATTGTACGTACAATATATATTAATATATATATACATACTTTTCATACACATATTGTAACTTTTGAGAGTAACACCTACCGCAATAGAAAAATTAAATTCCTGATAATGACCTTGTTGTAAGTTTTACCTGTGATTTCAGTTATACAAAATGTTTTGAGTTTTTGAACAATAGCTCATACTCAGAACATATGTACGTTTTGTAGATATGTACATTGCACATGTACATAATAAATATAAAGCATACATACTTCAGTAGAAGGTATAATATTGTGTGCCTTCAATTTAGAATTTATTAGATACTTATGTGAAGTGAGGATGCGTGTTTCATTTTCATGAACTTGAACAACAAAGAGAATTCTTCAAAATAAATTGGTGTAATTTTTTACTTGAGCTTCGGTAAGTGGTAAAAGCATCACATTATCATCATCATTCTAATACCATTTTCTATCGTTTCTTGTTCAAGTAGAATTCTTTTCTATTACGAATGGATAATTGATAATATATACATTCGTATACATGTAAGTACATGCAATGGGTCCGGTAAGAATATAACATAAACAACAAAACTGATAAAATTCAGAATTTAGACTAATCTTAGCCCGAATGATAGAACTTTGGAAAAAAATCACATAATCATAACCTCATATCCAAGGTAGTTGTAGTCGACCTAACCTATAAACCTGACATCGATTGAATGTCAAACTAATCTTAGCCCTTATCCTCCTGCAAATATTATGCATTTTTTGCACTTGTTTTTACACTAATTTACTTGAAAACTCCAACAATGGAGACAAAGTAAAGGTCCTCAATGCAGAATTTGTTTGTAAATGCAATATAAATAATATGCTATAATATATGTAGAATAAATCTAGGCCTCGCAAATACAGAATTCTCCATAGGTCCATATTTTTTTTCAAAAAAAATTCAATTTTACTCAGCCATTTATGTATATAACCTAAGTTCCAAGTCTTTTATGAACTGTACTGTTACAAGATACCTATATGTACAAGTTTATGTTTCATCTTGATTCAACATTTGAATAGTTAATAAAATAGGAAGAGAGAGGAAAGTTGCGCAGACAAGCTGCACAACATGTAACCATACACAATACATAAACTGTAGAAAGAAAGAGATATACATGCCATAATTGAAAGGGCAAGTTATTTTGTGAGTGGGTAAATAAATGAACTAATCACTAATAACATCCGTAGGTACATTAAGTATTTCACATGTCTACTTTTTAAGCACTGTATCATCTTTCTTATTCTATTATTGCTCGTGTACATCCATAATTATTTGGCACGAGTATAATAGGATACTATATGCTATGTATTGTGAAATCGTAGTATTACAATGGTAGGTATTATAATATATAGATGTGTAAAGTATAGAGCCTAAACCGAATGAAATAATCTTGACGATTTACACACAATCAATAATTAATTATGTGTTATCATCCTAATTTATGCATGTATGTTTTATGTACTCACCTTTAGCTGTGATGACTTTTGGATGGGCAAAAGTAATACGGGAAATTTTGTCATAATATTATGTATTAAATTAAATAATTGCAATCACTTTAAAAATAATCAATACAAACCAGGCACATGATAATATATAACGATAATATGTAAACATAACGAAATTTAAAATACCTTTCTGAAATGCATTTTCCCTTTTCTTATTTTACTACATACTTTGAGGATATTGATCTCTTTTACCATTCATAACTTATCACTAAAGCATGAATAAACTGGACAAGAAATAATAAGAGAGGACAATTTCTTTGTTTGTTTGCACGGTTTCGTAAACGAACTGAATAACAGTTTCATTCGTTTTATTATTTTACTTATTTTCGAACAATGGAATTAATAATTTAATATTAATATAATAGATGAATAATATATTATATTTTATACTCTTCTTAATTCTTATCGATTATCGATCATTTGTGTGAGCAATTTTTTCTGTAAAAAGTAACAATCTAAGTAACTATACTTTACTTATATTTATAAATAAATAATAATGATATTATTTAAAGTAATAAACAAGTAACACGGATATTATACATTATTTTCCATGATTAAATATACTATGGTCCTTTATGTTATTAATTGTAGAGTAACATAATTTATAGATTAAGCTTTAATGTATCTGTGTATAGTGTATACTGTATACACCTTCTTTATCATCACAATAATTATAAGTAGCATATTATTCCGTAACGCTATACGTCATACAATAGGATAAATGTATAGTAATATTCCTCCTTTTCGTTTACGTACAGTTACAGAGAAGTTTTCTTTGTACTAATCATGCAGGTGATTGGTACAACATGCATGAATAGTAACTAAAAAAAAATCCCGAATAATATTATTAAACACTATGATAGAGTCTTTAATTTTTTCAAAATATAATGTTCAATAATAATTGTACATTATCTAAAGTAAAATAGTTATTGGACTTATCTTTAATGAAAGGGATTAAGAGAGCGCTATATTCGCTGATCTTAATGAACTTTTTATCTTGTACTTATACTAGTTGTACTTTATACTGATTTTCACTATAATGTACAATAAGGCTTGTTTGCGTAAATTTAACCTACTAATTAGTTAAAAACTTATTTATAACACTTATACAATACGAGTTCAACGTTACTTGAAGAATGAAAGGCAACAACTTTACATATATACACACATTTAAGACAAAACTACTTCATATATATATATATATACGAGTTGACAGATTTCTTACTACTAGTGTGCATCCTTCAAATAAAACGTTATTATTTTTAGAATATGAGAGGTCATACAGTATTTGCTCATACATGTAATATTCTGCTTGTACATTACTTACATTATTGACATTATACGTAAATTAAGTATACATAGAAAAGCCATTGAGAAAATTTATATACCTTTTTGCATTACAAAAAAAAACCCTAAGAAATTTATACTCTATACTTTAAAAGAAAAATAAATGTTCATTTTTTGTTTTACATAAAGATAATACGAGACAGAAGTTTTTTAGTTTAGTATTTTTCTTCGGTGTACTCAAATGTAATTCCCATAGAATGGATATATAATCTACTATAATATATCGTTACTTATATTTATATAACATTTTGTTGAATGATATTAATGTAGAATACTTAACGCTTAATACATAAACTTTCTTGAAGTAGTCCAAACATATCAAACTTTCTCATCCCAAATATAACATTACAGACAAAGGAATGAAGAGGAAGAAAATCATAACAATATAAACTTTGTACAAAAATAAGCAAGACTTACATATATATATGCTATCGTACTAAGCAAAAATAAATAACTGTACTACATAACATATTTTAATCGTATAAGAGCAAATTTGTAATGAAATGATAGTTATCAGAAGAACTAAATTCTACATATTATTTTATGTTGTATTATTGTTCCAAATTAACAAAACAAAATTATTTATAGTATTTACAAGTAAAAAATAAACCACATTTATAAAACCATAGAATAAAACTACAATCACGTGTACCATAATATGTCATATACATATATGCAATATTACCATATAACTGTATGCATAAAATTCATGCAAAGGACATCATAATTTGATTGATCATCAGCTTAGAATGGTTCTTCTCGTTTTTTATAGATTGAATCAGCATGCAAGTACGGTTTAAAGTATGGATGAAACTCACGAAGAGGAACCTAAATAATATAGTGTTAAATTGTTTGTTAAAATAAGCATTATTTACAAATTATATGTACACAGTACTCATGCATATGTTATCAAAAGATTTTGCTATTATACTGGTTTACTTAATATTAGACATGATATTCATATGATTATCCCCCACATTGATACAAATTGTACCAACTTATGTAATATTATAAACATATTATAATAATACATTTTTACTATTACTATACATACAACCCAAACACTTACTTCTATAATATATTATATTATATACATATTATATTATACACAATATAAAAGTCACTGACAACAATGACTATCCGGTTTCAAATATTTTTTCCAAGTTGTTCATCTTTCAATTGGAAGATTTTCACCAGAACTCTATTAGGATTTATAGTAAATTGAAAAATTCGTGCTGTTCTAAAATTTCTTGAGATCCTATAGACCATTCGTACGAATTTCGTGAGATTGAAAATCAAATCAAATTTTATTGATTAATTTTTATTTGTATGTCAACAAAATTTTATCATCAGAAGAACGTACAAGTACAGTTTGCCGAAGTTTAACACTAATACATTTTCATGTTGTATTTTTTATCAAAAAAAAAAAAAACAACTGATTCACAGCTCTTGTGCATATAAAACGTATTTACACGTATTACATGTAACATCTTCATTAAGAGAGACGAGAGACATGTGATCCAAATATAATATACATCGAACACAAAAGCTTTTGTACTTCCAGTATTAGCATGATATAAAACCCAATAACATCCTAGTTTTGCCTAATTCCTATCACTAATTCTTTAATTAATTAACATTTACAAAAAAAAAATTAATACAGGCTCCTAATTTTAAGAACTTATTAGATATTATGTAGATATTCTAAATTAAAACACAAAAAAGCCAAGCCACAGATACTTATAATTATCTACTGTACAAATATGGCAAGATAAGGTTTACAAACACAATTAAAGCGACGAATATAATATACCACATAATATAACGTATCAAATTCATGGTAAAAATGTACATTTTATACGAATACGGTGTGCGTATTAAATTTTTTCTTAATACTTTAGCTTATCTATATATATATATATATAATATAATAGTATAATAGTATATAAAACTAAAATTTTACTGGCTCAAGTTTTTTTCTTTAATACTTTAGCACAAAAAAAAGTTTGTTCCTTTTAAATAGAACCGACAATAAATTGTCGAATGACAAGACTTTTATAACAAAAAAAAAAAACAAGTAGACTCTCGATAAAAGTATATGTACTTGTATTTTTTCTAGATTTTGTCACAAGCAATAACAGAAAATATTGAAATGACAAATGCTCTATAGACTTTCACATAGAAAGCGTTGTTGTACAATGGAAAATTAAATATATTATAGAACCCATCAGAAATTTTTACATGTACACAACATTAGTAACTATCTTCTGCAATAGTAAAATTATTATTATTATTATTGTTGATCATTTTTGATTATTCTTGTAAAATACTTAAGAACAGGTCACCGCTTTGCACATATTCTCTATTCTGAGAACCGTCGAATAAATTATTCTGCTCACCTGAACGCCTGGTGACATTGTTATTATTTGGACTTGGAACTGGTCTAGCAACGGGTTGTTGATTTACTTGTGGATGCATTCCCATTGATCCATAGTCATTTATTTCCGATTGTTGATGTGGTTGTTGAACTGTCCTTCCACTACTCAAATTCATGTCCGCATTTCCTACGGTTCGTTGTCTTGTTGTAGTTTGCTGTTGTGCATATTGATATTGTCCTGCTCTTATTATACCAGCTGGAAGATTATGTATTTGCTGAGAAGCGGATCTTTGTACCAAGACTTGTTGTTGCATTTGTTGTGGTTGTAATTGTTGTTGAATTTGTTGTGGTTGTAATTGTTGTTGTATTTGTTGTGGTTGTAATTGTTGTTGTATTTGTTGTGGTTGTAATTGTTGTTGTATTTGTTGTGGTTGTAATTGTTGTTGCTGTGATTGAAATTGCTGTTGGTGTAATTGTTGTGCCTGTAGCTGTTGTTTTAATTGTTGTTGTTGTTTTAGTCTTGCTCTTTGTTGCTGTAGAAGTGCCAATTGAGCTTGCGCTTGAGCTTGAGTTAATTGACGTTGTTGTTGGCCAGGAACACTTGAAAAATTGGCCTGAGTTCCATGACCAACTGGATGATGAGTACTCGACTGTCTTGTTTGGTGTATAACATTTCCATGAAGTTGTTGAGTTTGTGACTGTTGTTGCTGTTGTTGTTGCTGCTGCTGCTGAGAATATTGATTCTGTACTTGTTGTTGCTGAGAATATTGATTCTGAACTTGTTGTTGTTGAGAATATTGATTCTGGACTTGTTGCAGTTGTTGGGGCTGGACTTGGATTGCTGTCAAACTAGTTGCACGTTGTACAGGTTGATGGTGAATAGTACCATGAGGTTGAGGTTGAGCTGATTCAATTGTTAATTGTTGATGTTGTTGTTGGGCCCAAACTACATTAGTATTTTGTGCTTGCTGTTGTTGATGTGGTGGCCGAATATTTTGCCGGGCAGGAATATTAGCATTTAAAATATTTGCTGTTGAATTTTGGTACACATTTTGTGGATGACCTATCTGCAATCGAGATACTCCTAAAAGTAAATAGTTATGAAATACAAAATACAAAAATTATACTTAACTATCACTACGTGATGATGGCGATATATTCAGCAACACTAATAGGTAGTATATATATATATACTGAAATTATAGTATATGTATATGTCTATATACGCAAGCATAGCATCCAGTGCTTCAACATTAACCAACAAACCCGTGACACAAAATGCAATTTAAATTGTATATATATATGTGTGTGTATACATATATATGCTTGCAGCAGAGGATATTTTAACATGTAAATGACACGACCGGTACATGTTGTACGTAGGGACTAGCAAGACGGTGGTATTTTTTTGTTTTGTTTTACTCAAATAGGTAATTTCCTGTTAAAATATCTTACGGCTTGTAGGCATATTAAATTTATGCTTTAAACCCCATTCCAAAGAAAACAGAAAGTGCATAATGATAATTTCCCTCCACATAACATTTTTGGTCAATGTTTTTTTCGATTATACTTGATACTACCTAGTACTATAAGATTATTCCATATAAAATTCTAAACTATATTATTTAATTTTATTATTTGTGTATTGGAAATTTTAGCGTTTATTCAGTATACAAAAAAAGCATGATTAATACGAAATTTAAATATAAGAAAATGTTTACAATCAATTTCCATTTTCTACTTATTATTTCTATTTATTATTGACTTTTTTTGACTTAATAAATACTTAAAATAGGCTAAAATAAAAGATGCAAGAAATAGTTAATGACTGAATAACAACTACTATCATCATACACAATAAAACCTGGAGATGTAGTAAAATAGTATGTATTGTATTTTGAAAAAGTATGGTATGATATGCTATGAGAGAAGAAAAATAAATTTTTGTTTACCTGGTGAAGTTATTGGAGTATTAGGTGTCGGGGGAGTAATTGGGCTGTGACGTCCAAAAGTTCCCATTAAAACACTAGTATTGGGTGAAGTAGTAGCTCCAGCATCTCTTTGAGAAACTGCTTCATTCCTTAGGTTTGCAATTTCCTTGTTTGCCATACCCACTATAGTTGAAATTTTTGTTAAAAATCCTTTTCCACCAACTTGCTCATGATCCAATTCTACAGCTCTAGCATTGGAATCTCCTTTAAAGATAAAAAAGAAGAGAAAATTTGAGTATGACAAATAAAATAAAAAAACACTTTATTTTAGACTAAAATTTTTAGCCATAGTACATAGCTATAAGAAATTGTACTTAGAAAAGTCAACAACTATCAATGAGTACAATAGAATATAAGTCTATAGTCTCCACACAAGTAACATACAAAGTTCTAATTCTGAGAGTATAATAATATATGTGTAAAAGAATTTGAAAACCGTCCAATTGGAATCTCATACCAATCTAAGCGTAAGCGAGAAAATCGCTGCGCCAGTTTCCCGCACAGCATCTCTTACATGTTAAATTTAAACTTCATTAATTTTTTAAAAATACTAACTATAGTATTTTTCTTACCTTTAAAAAGTCTACATTTATCTGAAGCTCTTGCAACATGTTCCCCGGACCATGGGGGGTCTTTTCTGGTTGGATATGCTTTAAAAAATTCCTTGTTCATTTGATCAACCGTTAGTATTAATGTATTTTCTGCTTTCTTTAGACGTGCCTTCATATGATGATTCAAAATTCGACAGACACGATACTGCATAAACTTTAATGTTTCCAGTTGACTCACTGGTCTTATTAAATGTTCATTATTGTCAACTGTTTCAGCAATGACTAGTGCTACAAAATATGCAGCCATTTGATCTATTGTCAAATCTTTTTTAGGTTCCTCTGTTTTTACTGATTCTTCTTGCTCTTGTTTTAAAACTGAAATTTTAACTGCTGCCTGATCTAAAATATTATATTGTTCCGTATTCAGACTTTTCAACTTATTAAGTTTTTCTTCCAAATTATCCAAATTATTGACTTCCAAGTCTTGTTCAAGTAGTTGTTGAATAGCATTAAGAGTTTTCAAAGAATCTTCTTTAAGAGTAGAAGTAAGAGTTTTAATTTCAGTTTCTAATTTGACCCGGTCTAATTCTTCTCGTGTTTGTTCATGAGGTGAGTCACCTTCACCAATTGAGCTTGTGGGTGAAAACAAATCTTTTCGAATCCTCAATGTACATACTTCATTATCATCATTATCCATAGTTTCAGAATCATTATCATTAGGAATAAAGTTAAAAGTTAA
>JABASP010002575.1:0-19131 GCA_019776565.1 Sminthurinus signatus | reverse complement strand
GAGAGAGAGAGAGAGAGAGAGAGAGAGAGAGAGAGAGAGAGAAAGAGAGAATTTATAGTTTAGCTATGCTAAAGTTCTCGAAATATGTTCCTAGCCATCATTGTCAGTTTAGTAAGCGTCCTTTACGATCAATATTATTTAGTATAATGATATAGAAACTCTGTGAATGACATCGTTGAGCTACATTTATTGTCCCATCATTTAATATAAAATATATAAGATAGAATATGCTATTCTTGTGAACCACTATTATAGATATAACATTTAATATGATATGTAATATAATCTCTATATATACATAGAATGTGTAGTATGTATATTTTATATTATTTTTATTCCATTTGCTTTGTCGTCTTTGGTAATTTTTTGGTCACTTGTTTCTTTGGGACTTTCTTTCTCTTTATGCAACTCGATACGAAAAGACAAATATTTACCATTCTTTCTTATCCATTTATACGTACAGTATGTGTATAAAAACTTTATAATATTTTATGCAATAGTAAACAAATGCATAATGACGGATAGAGTTCTGTCAAGAATAGAACTTACTTGATTTCACTTAGAAAAGACAAGAAACAACGAATGTGAAGGAAGGAAAGAGAGTGGGAAAGAGTGCATATAAAGTTATAATTATTGCTACTCCTAAAGACTTCATATAATATACAATTTTATGTTGTATGTGTACATTGGTTACTTCTTTGCTTACACATATTGTATACCATATATGACTGAATAAAGTATATATTATACTTGATGTATCCATATGGATAGTATTGTACTCTTCAGGAACTAAAGTGTAAAGAATCGGACGATAAAAAGCGTAACTTTAGTCAAGTTGTACGATAACTATTTATAAACTCTTTTTAGTTCTGGATTATGGTACTACATATATGTTACATGGTATGCGAAATGTTTTTCTTCCCTTGAAGTAGAATATAAGACGAATGTTGACGATTTCTTCTTCCCTATTTTTATAACTCAACAAGGTAGTTGATATATAGTTGTAGATACATAAAAAAAACTTGTGTTTTCCGAGTCTCTCAATATGGTATTTTTTTTATACATGTTCAGTTACAAGTGGCCATACTTTAACATCGGAAGTGTAGAACATTCTTGCTGACTCTCTCTTATTAACGAAGAGATCATAAAAAATTCAATTAATTGCTATAAAATGTAAAGTTTGTATAATATTCAGTATTTTTGAAAGCTTTATACTTATCTACAAACATCCATGTGTCGTCAGGAAAAAAAAACTATCCTACATTAGACTATAAATGACCGGAAGTTCTCAAATTTCATATATTCAGTCAATAAAATTCTCTGAATAAATGTTATTCTCTTGAAGTATGTAGGATGTTTTCTTAAATTCTGTTTTTATAGTCTTGTTGTTAACTTTTAATTTAAAATGAAAATCCAAGGATTTTTTTTTGTCCTGATTTAAACATTATTAGCTAATGAAATATTGTTGATCCTCTCCTATATGTAGTACATGATGTCAGAAAGCCCAACGCCAAGTTAACATCGTTAGATGAGTCACTTTTAAATGTGTAGATTCGGCAGGTTCTTTTACATGTACTGTATGTACATTGCACATTGTACATGGTACACATACATATAAATATATACAATATACTAAGCACTCTGATTTTATATATTAGATATATATATACGTTAATGTATAAATTGCATTAAATTTTGCTCACAAAGCAAATTTTGACTAGGGAACGGAAAACAGTACAGCTTGTCAGATAGTGGCGGAATCCCAAAATTTATTTCATCTTTTAAAGGAGAAAATTAATTACCATGTGGAGTACGGCGTTGGTCGCCTTAGCTATCGCTTTTTGCCACACTTTACCAATAATTAGATTGGTTATATAATGGAGTCATTATGTGTGTGCGTGTGTGTGTTTGAGAAAGCGGAGAAAGTGTGAGATGCAAATGGACTTGGACGCTCTCTCACACATATATGTATACGCATGTAGAGTGAAGATAGGATGATGATGATGATGATAATGGCGGCTATCGGTTTTTGGGTGGCAAACATAATCATGGTGTGGTAAGAAAATTGTGGTAACGGTATAAATATATGTTTATACATGTAGATTGAGGATTCATTTCATTCGTAATGTATATGTGTGGATGGTATATGCATATAGGCTCATAAATATCGTGACTTATTATATCTATCTATGCATCGATGGGGAAGTACCGATAGCTTTACACCGAGTCATCCAAACATACGCTCAGTATACAGTATACAATCACACATACATATATACGTGCACTTTTTCAGTTTGAGCCCGGGTAATACATTAAGACTCTTGTCTAGTTGTCTAGATAATGGATACCAAAAGCATTTTCCTTTTAAATGTGTTCACTTTACGCTGATTTTCACTGTTGACAGCTTCTTGCGGATAGGATCAATGTAAGTAGGGAATGAATCGAGAGGAAATTTTTGGTTCCTTTTCCAATCACTACGATCTATGTGTCTCTGTCTTTGAAATCAGGAGAAGGAAAAAAAATCTTTTGCTGTCATCTATCTATCAATAAATTTCCTATTCTCCCCAAGTTTTTCCTATTCTGGAGATTTTTTAGTACAATACATATATAAACTTGTAACCTAGAAAAGTGAAAGTATCATTCCTCCTGAAATCTTTGCACTCAAATAGTTTTTTTTTTGTACAAACTTCATGTGCCTGTGTAATGTGTATCCATGTACATTTATACAAATATATATATATGTAATATATGTGCATTATGTATATCACAGACAAAGCATTGTTGAAGACATTTGAAACTAAAAGTACAAGATCAATGTTTTCACTGAACAGAATGCATATATATGAGTGTACAATAGATGCATATATTTATATAATATATCATGTAATGTTACAAAGATTTATGCTCTTATTTTTCATCACGTCTAAAGAATTTTTATTCATCGAAAAAATCCATCAACATATTCATCTTTGTACTTTCAAAAGTACACACATATACATCTATAAATGCATCATGAGATTCTGCATTTGAGACATCATATATATATGTATACATTGTACATGTATCATGTATGATGGATTTTGAGATTTATAACTTGATATATTTGGTTGATAGGGAATGTGATATGTACGATTGAAGGAGTTGGATATTTAAAAGATTCAGTATGGTACTACTAGTAAGAGGAATATGTGGCATGAAAGGATGGATTCGACCATGTGAACTATCTACCTAAACATTCTTGAAATGTACGTTCTTGTTCAAGTACTCTTGTGTTACAGAATAAGAATGACAGAAAGAATGCTTATACTTATACGTGCTTCTTTGCTTGATGGTTAGAGAGCGGATTGAACACTTCACCACTCACCATCCTTTTCACCACCTTTTTTTCTTTTCTCTCACACTTTTACTTTTTAAAAGTATTAACAGCATCTTTGAGTATCCACTGAGAAAAGTTAACTTTGCATAGTGTCCAACTTTCCATCCTATTATATGTTTTAAGAGAGTTTCAAATTTCAGAAAATAATACTTGAATCTTTGGATCGGAAAATTCGGTATAAACTATAAACTACAACATGTATAAATATATACTTATAGAATGCACTTGGATATACAAAATTCTTCCTCTTACCTCTCTCTCTGTACGAATAAATACTGTGAGTTTTACCTATTTGATACGGATGAAAAAATTTAGATGTGGTATAAATGCATAAGTAGTATGTCAAATGATATGTGTAGTAAATTCTTGAATAGATTGGGTAGGATATTATTCCATGTATATGCATAAAAGCTAAAAGGTACATAATATATACACAAGTACAATGTACATCAAAGCTTATGGACACTTGAAGAGATAGAAAGAAGCTGTTTGCCTCTATGAGATGGAGAAAAGAAAGACAGATAAATACAGAAGGAAGAAAACTTGAAACGTATGGAATATTTTCCCTGCTACTCCTTTTTCTGCAACTGAATTTGAGTGCATCATGTATAAGTTGTATGGGTAATGGACAAGTTTTTTGGTGGAGATTCTTGTTCTTTTCGTTTCATTTTTGGCAGCTTTTTTTCTTCTCTTTCTTCCTCTCACATGGAAACTTTTATCTTTGGTGTATGTCTGCTGTCTGCACTTATGAACCATATATTCTTGTATCCATGTATTCACCATTCATAAAAAATTTGTGTATATTCGTAATGCATTGAAAACATTAGTGCATGAGTGTCATGCATCTATATATTCATCCATATATAAATGTACTGAAATCTGACATTTTGTATGTATATGCTAAAATAGTTGTACACATCTTTTTCTTTTATTTTACATTTTACATTACATGAGACATGAGGTGCTCCTGGTTTACTAGAAATTGAGGTAAAATCAGGATTCCATGTTTTAGAAAGTCCGCCAAGAAAAAAAAAGTATCTTAAAGAAGATCCTACCAAACCATGTGCAGTCATATTGCTCCTTGCATATTATATTCTTTTTCTTTTTAAATTTAACTTGGTAGACTTCTTTTAGCTGAGAGAATGTATATTGTACACAGATTTGTAAGTTTATACGTATATACATACACATGCAGACACATGCTTGAATACACTATCCAAATCACCATCACATTCAACTTGATCTTCTTTTCTCTCTCTGTGATTTTCTCTCTCATTTTTATTATATTGGCTCGTCTCCTCCATTGCTTTTGCCATTGCCTTTTCTTCATCCCCAGTCTCCTTCACTTTATTCAGTAAACTGCCCGTAGTGTGCTGACTAGGGGAGATGGGGATCAAGCTTCGAGCAGAGCTTAGTCCCGAAATCTCAGTGACAAAGTCTGACATTTTACTATAACTTTGGATGAAGATTATATATCGTGCATATGTTTACATATACACTACATGTGTAGGGTATACAACATCATAGGAATAATATTCTGTGGCTGACTGTCTACAATATGAATGGTAGTTTTTATTTTCCTTTTATTTTTCTTTCTGTCTCTTATAACTAGGATGTATACCATCAACCTACATGTAACTGTACGAATATGCACAGATAAAGACATGTAGAATATAAATAAATAAGGATGTACAATGTATGCAATATGCACATTGCACATTCGGCTGATGTAGAGATATATACATGCATTGTCATGTCTATTGTTGTTATAACCATTGTACTATCATGTCTGTACTTTAGACTAGATTTTTTTAAGGGTTGGAGGGTTATCTGTTATCTGTCCTGTCTGTACTACCCAGTACACAGGGCGTATATTTATTCTACTATAACCTAACCCCGTGTAACAATAATTGAATAAGTGTAAATGAAATGAAAAGATTAAGTATATATTATATGCTTGTACAATGTAGATACGTAGATGTATGTATTTTCTTAAATTTCATTACTATCTCCATTTTATTCATACATACACAATAATTCTTATTTTATCCTGAGCTGATGTTGAAAAATAACATGTAGGAACACACACACACACACATAAGCACTGTGACGTATAAATAACACGGACTGATCTAGTCTACTTTTGACTTTGTACTTTGCGTGTATTATTCTTTAAATCTGTAACATTTCAAGAGTTGTTCTCTACGATTTATTATTGTTAGGGAGTAACTACATACTATAAAACGTAGGACACGGATAAAGAAACAGAGATGTTGAGACGAAGAAGAAGAAGAAGAAAATAAAAAGAATTGAAGTTTTTTCATAACTGCTCTTTTTATACAAAGAGTCAAAAAATTCATTTTGATCCTCAACTCTCCTTAGTCTTTTTTACTTTTTTTTACGTCTGACATGGCATATGTATACATTATACATACTGCATACTATTATGTAGAGTTATATCTAGTCTCTAGTCAAATATTTGTCTGGAAAAGTTGTAGAGTTGTGTAGGTGTTATAATATGCACATGTATAAATATGACCTAGGAATGGAGAGAGAGAGAGAGATTTGAGCCACATAAGTTGATAACAGAAATGAAAAAAAAAACCTGAAAAGAAAGTAAGAGATCGTGATGACTTGTATAGACATAGGGATGACGAAAGAGAATGAGATCCTGTGAAAGAGCAAGAAAGTAAGAGAGGTGTTTTCTTAGTCGGCAGGTTGTAAGTTGTAATATGTAATATACGTAATATATTAAAGTGGAAGATATGAAACCATGTATACACAGGCACAGTCATGAGCCATTCATTACCAAGGATATGATTAGAGTCATCTCAAGAAAATACTGCAGTAGCACAGTTGAAAAGAGCGAGAGAGAGAGAGAGAGAGAGAAAGAGTGAAACAGTGAAAAAGAGAAGAGGACGGGATCCCCCTTCATGTTTAGAGATAAATCTTGCTTCTTCCTGGTCCTGGCCGTCGTATGAACGTAACTTTTAATCCGGAGAATATTTTCCTTTGCGCTGCTGATGTTAAAAGTTTCCATTTTTCAACTCGTGGATTAATTATAAGAGCTTCTCTGTCGTCTTTTTCCTATTCTATACTCTATACTCCCAGTATGCCTCTTTCTACCACAACTCCTCTTACTTTGATACTCCTTCCTCTGTTCTCTGTTTGTTGGTTGTTGTTCTGGTTTCTGGTTCTGGTTTAGAGTTAAAACATATTATAGTGTGTGAAAACAGTGAGAAATGTAGAAAAGAGAGAAAGAAGATTGGAAAGGACGGGTAAGACTGGGTACACAGAGGAAGGAAAGGAAAGCTTGGATTTTCTTAGCAATGGAAAATGAAATGGAACATCACAGACTTAGTCTGTGGTGGGCAAAACTATTGCGAGTCGCATCTGACTTTGCCACTAACACTGCCACAAATGGACTCTACTTCAATAGAACATTGTAAAGTGTATATTGTATACGTATATATGCAGAGAGAGAGAGAGAGGGAGAGTAGTACATGTACGAGTATTGTGTAGATAAGATGAAATTTTCTTCATGTATAAAAGCTTGAGAGCAGAAAGCGTTTGCTATGAAACTGTGTATACAGAGAATCGAGAGACAGAGGACATGCACAGTAAAGAAAGCTAGATAAACTATAGTGTTGTATTAGTGTAAGAGAAAGGAAGATAGATCACAACAGTGAAACTCCAAAAAAATAAATTGCGGCTTCTCCTTTCCACCCTACTTTCCGAGACTACCACTATAACTATCAGGACTACTACAGTTCAACTCAGTAGCGTTTACGCCCATACAGAGAGGTACCTGCCGAAATGGTTCTCTACCCTTGCTCCTACATATTGTACTTTCTCGCTCATATGTATCGTATTCTGAGCATATTTTATATTATCCAAAATGTTTATTATATGTATATATACTTGTCTGATTGTGTGATGTACATAGGACGAGAATGAGAGAAAGAAAGAAAGAGGGTAAAAGCATTGTATGTATATTTTATATGATGCATTTTACTTGGTACAAATACATGTATGCATCCATTTATCCACATATCTTTCTTTCCAAGCACAGTGTTATATACATTATAATTTCTAGTCAAGAACCTTTCCAGGTTATTCTCACCCGGATAAAGATACATGTCTCATGTTGTATATTGTCTACATATATAGTATTCGGTTTTAGACACATGAGGTTCTTGATTCTATCTTTTCCACACTATACACACCATACATACAATGATCAATGTATGTTTCCCAACGTCTACAGAAGTACTCCTCATTTTGTTTCGTGGTCTACACCATTTATTTAACAAGAGAGAAAGACAGAGAGAGAGATATAAAGAAGGAGAGGGTGCGAAAGGGAGAAAACATCCGACTACCAGTCTTTCATTCAATTCAATGGGTTTACCCAGCACTCTATATGTATAATGTTACTCAGGTGCTTTTTTTCTCGGACAGTTTCTCCCTGTAGCCTGATTCTCTACAGTTTTATTGAAATAAACGGACCGTATTTGTTTGACTGTATACTTTTGTCTACAATGTGCACGAAACGTCTGAAGAATCTGACGTACATAGAAAAATACATGTATTATATTATATTATCCTCCTGTATTTATTTTACTTTTCTTCCTCTTGTTTTTCTTCTCTTGTTACTCTTGTTCTTTTTTTGTTCTCTCTTCATTTTCTTTTCGCCATTCGTACGTGTATGTTTTCATAGACGACTTTATATTTTTCAGTGTCCGTAAAAGTAAATAGATGTTCTGTGTACGTGAGGATTGATACGTGTATGTATGTATACGTATAAGTATCACAATCACAATTTTGCATATTTTTCTTTTTTCACAGTTTTCTTTTTTCTCCAGAATACACAATACATATGTATATTATGAAAATGATGTAGTGACAAATAAGATGGATCTACATAAGTATGCATACGTTTATACCATTTTCTTTTTTACAATTTATTTCCAACTCGAGTGAGCCTGCATCGACTTTCTTCTTCTTCTTCTTCTTCTTTTTAACCTACCGAAAAGCTATGAAAGCTTTTAAAGCAACTCAATCGTACCACATTCTGTGTGTGTGTGTGTCTGTGTAGGCAAACTCATATAGTGGTATTTGCCACAAACGGACGGATTTCATTTCTTCCCGTTCACACATGAAGTGAATGCAATATCATGAAAACGAAAGCTGAGTTCTTATAACCAGTCAGCAGAGAGTGGAGCAATCCGGTCGGATCCGAATACAGAATGATAGGTTAGCATGCAAGGAAAGGAGCAAGTAAGGTTCAGTCAGTCGTATGATCTCACTGGGTAAAATTTTCATTTTGAGGTTTTTCTATTGCCATCCTCCCATTCGTTTCCGTCTCTTTAGTCGGAGCAGGAAGAAAGTAGTAGTATTATTATAGTAGAGTACAGTAGTACAAATGTGTGAGGAGTGAGCAGTTTGTATCTGGATATAATATATATGTAATACTGAGTCACATATTGAATTTGAACCGGAATCAGGATCAACTATGTCTATAGGTTTTACACAGCTCATGGTATTAAAAGTCGAATATTCTTAAGAACTCTTTGCTCTTTGCTCTAGAATCTAGAATCCGTTTACTTTTCTCGTAGAAATTGCTTCAGATTGAAAACCTGAACCTGACTGTGTATGTACGTATGTGTGAGTGTGCCTGTCTGCCTGTGTGTAATAAAAGAATGTACATGCCCTGTTTACATACCCAATTTCAACTTGGCCTCCATGATTAAATATGCCAAGAGTTCAGGTAACATGAGCCTTTATGATGTAGTCCGTTTTCTCTTGGTGTTTGATCTTTCCTTAAGATGATTCCTTTTTCACCAATATGTATCTAGACATTTAATATCGTGTAGAAAGAAAGGTACAGACGTCTTCAAGTGAAAGGTCCTCAATGGTTGTTTACACACACAGGGAATGTATGCGTGCTCTTGCATGCATATTAGAATTTCTTTACCATTATTCTCTACTACTACTTCTACTTGACGTCTGGGATTTAACATTCCATTGACATGAACTGGAATTTTATTTTATGAACTTTCCTAAGTATTCCCTTTCTTACTTCAAGTAATTTAAGGATCATCTTGTAGATAATAATAATAATTATTATTACTATACTATTCATTCCTATAAGAGAAAAGATGAGGAGGAAAGAATATTTGGATGAAAGCAAAAAAAAAACTTTTAGTGGAAATGTTAAATCTGTAATATGATACGAAGCAAAAGGGTAAACTTTTTGGAAAGAAAAAGGGAAAGCTCGGAAAGTTGTTTTTATTCTAATCTTGAGCTTTAAGTATAAGCCCCGTTTAAAATTCTATTCCAAATGTATTCAGCGTCTTTTTCCTACAAAATGCACAACCGTGATAGACAAGTACAGTTGATTTGATAATATTGTAAAAAAAAGGATGAGGAGAAATCGACGGGGATGAGGAAGAGGAAAAAAGGAGAAGAAAAATATCAGTAAAGTGCAGACAGCAGACACGAACGAATGGCAAGTGTAGAAGAAAATACGAAGGGGAAATATAAATGTGAAAAAAAGATAGTATCTTCAAGTTAGCTTCATGTTGAAAGATGAAAAAAAAAAAGAAGAACGAAGCTAAAACGGAATCTTCGACCAAGTAGAAAGAGTTGTATTAGTTGTAGTTGAAGAAGAAGAAGTTTAGAGAGAAAAAGAGATGGTGAAGGGCTGGATGGATTGAAATCGATATTGACATGATGAGATACAAAAAAAAGGAAGGATTGCATTGCATTATTCCGATGAGGCAAGTGAAAGGAGATGTAGAAGAAGAAGGAGGGAAAAAACTCAACCGAGAACGTATAGAAAAACGATTAGGACTTGCACCAAAAGTAAAAGAGTGGGAATGAATGTGGAAGGAAAAATAACAGAATGAAAGACAGAGGGGAGTTTTGCTCTATGTGTTCACTTAGTTGATGGAACATACATATATATATATATATATTTATATAAATGTAGATGTATTGTACATCTTCCTTTTCTTGTATGTCTATCCTATTTGTAGCTATGCTTGTACACAATAGTTTGATGTTGTAATAGGATGTTAAACTATCTTGCATTTTCTCATGTTTCTTCTTCGATTTTCGTTTTGCTGTACAAAGATGTTTCGATTGCTTCTTTGCCACTGCCACTGTAGTTAGAATCACAGAGACATACAACAACATTGTGTCTCGCCTTCAGGAGAATTAGTATATGCGGAGAAGAAGTATTAGAAAGAAAGTTGAGCACTTGGTGGACACACATTTGGTGCTGTGTGCTTTGTGCCTATTAGCCATTATATGCTGTGGCCCAACTTACGATAAGCACAAAGTAAACTGTTAGACAAGAAGATGTAGATAATAGATAACTTTAAGACTAAACAATTTGGTTCATTGAAAGCAGAGATCTGTTTCTAAAATCTGGCCCACAGTCCACAGTACATTCAACTTGTATACTGTAAACATGTTACATGTGTGTCTTTGTACACTTCCACTATTCACTATTGTGATTGTACATAATTACAATTTAATTTTTCCGCTCCATCCAATCCAGAAAGACGACTGACTTGAGACTTGAGATTCGAGTCAAAACGACTTTTGGGTACATATGTGTATTTACAAGCAACTAGATTCTCTATTTGATCCATGTATGTACAATGTACAGTGTACATTGTACATACATGTAAAAGTTATTGGTACTTGAATTTGTAATAAAGCTTTTGTCTACAATCATTCCTTAAAGTAACAATTAACGTACTGCTAATAGCTTCAATACATGTATCTATGTATTCTCTTGTTCTCACTCCATGCACTAAGAGCCATGTTTTGAATGTAAACCTATAAGCATCAGGATATAATATTAATGCTATAGTGGGGTTTGGTTTGGTTTTAGTCATTGTGATCGTCATCGTCGCCATAATCATCATGATTGTTGTTGTTGTTGCTGTTGTTTAAAGTAGTTCTTTCTCCCAGTGAAAGGGTAATTTGTGAAAGGGAAAATGTTCATAGAAAGAGAGATGGAGAGAGAAAGTGAGAGATTGTATGTGATAGTTTTATGAATGCATGTGGTATGTATGTAGCTATATAATATATATATATATGTATGTTCTTTCTCTTCAAAATATTCTCTCTCTTTCATTTATTGTATCGAGTTCTCATTTGCTCCGGCATGAAATTCATGAAATCAGCAGGAAATTTCGGATCATTAGAGTAGCCATAACAATGGGAAACGGCGATGGTAGCTGTTGGATATTAAGAGGAAAGAGATAAGAGGTTAATGGAATTTCACTCACACATATGGTAGTTATTATACTTGGAAAGTGAGGGAGAAAGCGAGAGAGAGAGAGTACATCGGGGGTTCTTTAGATCCTCGTGATGCTTGTAGAAACGTGCCGCGCAATGTTCTAGCTCACTCTCTCTCTCTCGCCATTCCACACTTTCTTTCCTTGTTTCTCTTTCCCGTTATCAAAATTCGTTTCTTTGCCAAAAAACCAAGTGTAGCAGAAAGTAGAAGCAGGAGTAGTCAATACAATATTAAACTCACTTTGCCCAAAACACCGAACACAGACTGTAGACTGTATTTTACTCAGCCTTTCTCCCTATTTCACACTCCCACTTCCACTTGAAACCTCCAAAAACAAAACATATGTATTATGTTCAATCACAGAGTCAGACCATTTAAATTACTGTGAATTCTAAATTCTAAAACTCCAAACTCTCCAATATAGTTTTAACTCTTTCAAATTATTATGTATTTGAAAAAGAAAGGAGGAATGAGGAAAACAGGAAGAGAGTGTGAGAAAGAGTGAGTGAGAGTGAGGCTGTTTGGAAATAAAACATAAAGCAGGAGAGTGATGTGATGAAATCACTAATGGGGAATATTATGCGTAAAAGCGTAAAGGTATACAATATACACGTGTAATAGTGTTGCCAGTTGGCACGGAAGTGAAGGAGTAGCCAGTTATTCGGACAAGTTGTTTTCACAATGTTTAGGTTCATCCACCCTATATACTTATATAATATGTAATCCAGAATCCAGTAGTGCACCAGTACAGTAGTTTGTACAGCAGAAGGAGAGGAACGTGTGTGCTTGTGCTGGACTCTTCACATTACATCACCATCATCATCATGTTGAATGTTGAATGTTGAATGTTGATGATGATTATTATTATTCTTATGACAAGGCAAATTTAAAGCTACAAGAATAAACAAAAAAAATAGTAGGAGCACGTGCACGGGAGCAAGCCTTCTCTATCTCCATCTCCACTTTGTTTGGTTACATTTGTAATTTGTACACTTTCATGTTTCATGTACATTTACATGAGTTCAATTATTCTCTATTAATACGCAGCATCAAGTACATATTACACAGTACATAGTACATGCCGTAGTAAATATAACTGTATACAAAACTCTGTCACGATGGTAAATATAGTCTAGCAAATAAAGTGCAGGACGATGAGTTGAAGAACTGCAGAGTTGTTGTTTTAACTTGTAATGGAAATAGAGACATAGTCAACATGGTGGTGGTACACGCAGTACTGTAATACTCGTAATACTTATTATCATTATTATTATTAGTATTAGTATTATTAGTATGACTCGTGGTGAAAAACATCCTTAAAAGCAAACCATGGCTTGACTCCAACGCAACTCCAAAGTGATAGCATGTTTCTTCCTACTACCAATACTTTTTGTATACACACAAGACAAACATATTCATAGAGTACATACACACTTTATCTTTCTATTAGCTTTATTGTATCCTTTAGTGACTTTGTGTTTTGTGTTTTACATTTCGGATGCTCCTACCTTTCTACATGGTTTATTGCTGTACAAAATCGGAGATTCATTCGTCAGTCAGAGTCAGAGTCAGAGTCAAAGTCAAAGTGAGGGGTATTCAAAATAAGAGTAATAGGGATCCCTATCCTTATCGCACTTTCTGTGTATTGACATGTGTACATTGTACATATACACATTAACCGTATTTTGTACAACTATGTGTGTACAAATACAAAGTACAAAGTACAAACTAAGTAACTAGCTAACTACAAAAGCAGTTAGTATGCGCATTAGAGTGTTTCAAAAGGAATATTGGGAATGTGACGTGAGGGCAGGGAATCAGCAACTACCGCAGAGAACAAGGAGAGTGAGAGAGAGAAAGAGGATGAATATATTGTGTACGTTTTACAGACGAATGGAGAACGACATGACGGTGAGGTATACATACACAGGAGTACACAGTACACACACAAACACACACACAAGAGTCATGGGTTACACTTGCTCTTTCTGTTCAGTGATTTATGAAGATTGATTGAGGCGAGCCTACTAGAGGCAAGTAGAATTTGTGAATGTGAATTATGCAAAAACGGTTTTTGTTTCACTACACATTTATTCACACGACGACGAGCCGATGCTGATGTCGATGGCAATGCCGATGCCGATGCCGAGGCGAGGGAAACAACGTCTTCATCCGAGAAAAGAGCTTTTCTTCTTTTCCATGTACACTATTGTGTACAATGTACGTTGTATATTATGTATACTATACATTCACAATACACAATGTACATTGTACATATCTGTTGTAATAGCAAGTAGCAAAAGTAGGAGTATATGGAGTATGGAGATTGGGATGGTGAACAGTGAATACATATGCATAGAATATTTGTCTTCTCCCTCTACCCTCTACACATTAAATTGTGTATGTAGATTCTCGTATTTGTATTTGCAGTATGGAAAGTGGGAAGAGAAAGAGAGTCGATCTCGTTTCTGTTTTTCCCCTTGTTCGTGTATTTCTCCATTTCATTCCCTCCTTTCTGCTATTGTTTCCACCAAAATTTATGTGTACACGCCTTGTATGGAATTGAAATGTTTCTTGTAAAATAAATATGAAAATTTGCATGGCATGCATACTAAAGAAACTTGCTGGCTTGCTAGCTTCCTTGCTTCAGAGGAAAGAAGAAGAAGAAGAAAGGAAGGATGGATGGAAGAAAGATTGAAAATACGGATATGCATGTATGTACAATGTTATATTTTGGATTTGGAGTTTGGACTTGGATTTGGATTTGATACAAAAACTACAAAATACATACACAATACACACACACACTCTGTCAAATATTCTAGTTTTTTTTATTGTTTTTTCCTTTTATTTCTTCCTCTGTTTAGATTATGTATGTTGCTCTGTAAATGAAACATAGTTATAACTTATAAGGCTAGCCCAAATATTTTTTCACGGTTTCCCATCTATGGGATCAAAGTTTATGTTGTGAAACATGTGTAATAAAACGGGATATTAGAGATGACGGAGAAGGATTAAGAGGAGGAGTATTTATACGCATTGTATTATATATGCTTATTAGATATCCATCGAAATCTATAATATATTCTGTAGTCTTCCATTGAACCCTATTCATTGATCGTATTTTCACAAACATAATAGGAAGCAGACTACAGAAAATTCATTCTCTTACTACTGTACTCTTCATTCATCAATATCTAAAGAGATAATCGGTTGGAGTCACCTCAGTTCTCTGCCGCTCCTCTTTTCTTCTCCGCCTTTTCCCATGTACATACATACGTGGATAATGAATTTACACTTTGCAAACCCATATGTATACTTTGTTATCTTACGTCTTTGACTTTTCATGTACTATACTCCAACACTCCAACCTCCAATGTGCATTGTACATGTATAGTATATTAAATTACAGATGTATATACATGGTTTTGTCTGTCCTTGGTTTTATTTAACTCTATTAATTTATTACACATGGTCTAGTTAGTTAAATCTCTGAACCCTGTAGACTCTAGACTCTTCTTTGTATTCTTGAGTGCAACTCGGTCGGACTCAAAATCTGTAGCGGACTTGGCCTGTGAAATCCCATTGCATATTTAAATAATGACTGTCAATGAACTTGCATTCCATTATATTCTATTCAATATAAAGTTCATGACACAACACACAACACGCTGTGGTTTATGTTTGCATATACAATATACAATATACAAATGTAGTTGGATGTTCAATGTTCAATCTATCTTTTCATCAGTTTGGTCTACATCCTACATGTTGTACATACAAATAACTTTGGTTGTATTGATGTTTCCGCCATGTAGCTGCCACTCAGTATTTTCAAATAGTTGTTATTTTCGGTTTTTGGTGATTTTGAGGATGAATGAAATTGATAATGTACCTATATTTACACTTCCCTTCCGAAAAGAATCAATAAAATGGACTCGGATTTATAATATATACTGTATACTGTAAGGAATTCTGCACTATATTTCCGTGAGATACATAATACGTAATACTTACATGGAGTGAAAGAGTTTTGCTGCATATTAAAGAAGTTTTCCTAATGGCATAAAACATTTATATACATGATTTGCCATGCTGAACTGAAAACTGAAAGCTCAAAGCTCAAAACTCGAAACTGAACCAAGTCATACTGTTCCATGTTCCATGTTATGCAGTGTGGAGAATGGAGAACGGAGTTTGTACATTGATAAGGCTAACATGAAGGTCTAGAGGAAAGTTTCAAAACAAGCTTTAATGTGTGTTGAGCAAATGAAAATGAAAAGGTTGAGCTTTGAGGGAATCTTGTGTACAAGGCATAGTTAATACATGACGTTCTCCTCGTTTTCTTCCTTTTTCTTCACTATTCACCGTACACTATATTTGTATATGTACAATGTACATGGTGTATCGTATCTCGTGTATTTTATCCATCCAATTGTGTATGTACATGCATATCCGTTCTGCATTTATTAGTGTCGAGAGTTGAGAGTCGAGAGTATTGGAGGAGTTAAATACACAGCATTTACTCGACTACTTGACTTTCAGAACTCAGAACTAAATCCAGAATCCAGAATGTGTATGCATACTTATTTATTATGCACATTTTACACTGTACAATATACAGTGGATCTGGTTAGATGTTAGACATACAACAATGATAATAATAATAATAATAATTTTTTATACATGGGAAGAGGAAATATATATGCAAAATATACATTTTTTAGTAAGTACAAAAATATTAGTATGACATGACGAGCCCTAGTAGATGGTAGATAGATATGTAATATGTATTGTAGCTACAACATTACTATTATTATTATTTTATGGATATACTTTTTATGTTATCAAGTAGTAGCAGTAGTGGTGGAATGAACTTACAAGTATCGAGCGAGAGGAAGAAAAGAGTGAGAGTGACGGAGTCGCAAAGTACTATGTTTAATATTTTGTGTAAATGCATAGACCATAGACCAAAAAATCTATACATTGAAATGAGGTATACTGATGATGCATTGGAAAGGTGCCTCAAGCTTCAAGGAAGTATACTCAAGTGCTTTCTTGTTGTATATTTCAACCCACTGTGTTATGCATCAACTCACTGTGTTGCTGTTTCACTCTTATAAGTATATGTACATTTCACATGTACATTCTGTTGTAATGGAACAGAATTAAGGGTGAACTTTAAGTTGGAGTTTTGACTGTGCTAAGGAAAAGAGAGAGAGAAAGAAAGAGAGAAATCAAAAGGCAAAAGTCTTTTTACATTTAATCCATGAAGCTTTGTGTTTTTTGGACGTTTTGTTTGGTAGTCTAGTTTCATGGCTGGCTGTCGGTCTCTTTGAATCTCTCTATGTTTGCACGCAAAGTAAAACCCAAGTAAACCTAAGCTGTCTGACAGAAAAATTTATATAAATAAATATATGTGTATATCCATTCCATGTACCATCATGTACAATTGTGCAATATAAATTCACTACATCTATTTTGTACATATTTTTGTTGATGGCTGAACTTACTATGGTGCTCCTCTGTACATGTAGATTGTAGATGTATTTGTATTTGTATATAATCCAAAGGCAACACCTCACACCTAATTTTTATCGATTTGTACCAAACTGTTTACCTTCCTTGTATTTCAAACATTGTTTGTTACTCCCATGTTTTTCTTCCTGGTGTCAGAATTTCTCTAGTAACTGTAGTCAAATGTGTTGGTTTGGTGTGGTGTGGTATTAGTAAATAGTAAATTGTACCTGTTATAATATGTATGTAACCTTGTACTTTGTATTGTGCTATCCAGAAATCCAGTATACTTTACATTATAATATATACAAAAAAGATAACAACAAAAACGACAAAATAGTAACAACCTGACTGGGAAAGGAGAGGAAAATTTCATGCTGCCAGACTAGTCAAAATAAATAATTGATATGTTGAATCGTTTTAAATGCTGGTACAGAATGAGAGAAATGTACATTTACCATTTATTCTACATGTATAATGTCTTGTAAATATTTAAATGAGAGGAAAATATGCTGATAAGAGGTAGACTGTGTGCGATATTAATGTAGTTTACACGGTTTTGATGAGGAGAAAACTCTAGGTTGAAAAATCCCTGTTCGTGAAGCCATGAAATTTTTAACTGTACATAACAATTCACTTTTTCCTTGTCAGAGAAAGGAAAAAAAATCTTTAATCTACCCTAATGCATACACGCTATACACGCACATAGAGAAAGGAAAATAAAACGACCTGTATACTGTACACCAAAAGTACCATATATATATTTTCTCATTCTTATTACCCATGGAGAGATTCAGAATTTACAATAGTATGTAGTCTATAGTATGTAGTACAATGAAATGAAAGCATATAAAAACAAAACGGAAATTTTATATTTGGATGGAAAACACGTCGAGATTTTGATAGGCAAGTCTTTCACTCTCTTTTCCCTCTTTCTCTCACATTTCAGATTATTACATTCATTCAAACTGTAAAATATTCAGAAATGTCACAATATCCTGCAAGTATATTTTCTTGTAAAAACATTAAAATTTATATGCCCCATGAACAATTAAATTTATATTACGGCAACAGCTCTTATTCTACACTGATTTTCTTTATTTTTTTCATTTTTTTTAGTAATTATTCATTGTGTTGTAATTTTTTATGGTGATGGTAAAATGCTAATCAGTTGCAACTTGTCAGAGTTTTTCATTTTGTGATAAATATAGAAAATGTCCCTAAAATTTGAATTAATTATTACAAAGCTTTGATCATCATTAGAACGGGAAGAAAGTAACAAGATGAAAGGTAAGGAAAGGAATGAAGTGAAGAGAAGTGCAAATACAGAAAGAGAAAAGGGAATCATGAGAGTTTATTTTATTCATCAAATCTATACCTTTTGCTTGTGTGTATAGTGTAAATGTAATAATAATGTAAAACAGCTAAAAAGAAGAGGTCGTACGACCCCTGTTCAATGGTCATAAGTCATAAGTATGTGATATGTGAGGGTGTGCGTGCAGTGAGTACTTGTGCAATGTACAAAGTTGAAAGTATACACTGTACCATGTATGCTGTTAATTCAGTGATATGAAGTTGTTGACTCTTACATAATTTTTAGTTTAGAGATGTACAATATGCACCGTGCCCTGTGTATTTACTGGTTCTCCATTCTCCATGTGTATTGCTGTATACGTATATATAGATAGATGGATGTACCGTAGTCTGAAAAGAATGAATTGAATTACAAATTGGCTTGTGGTATTCAGTAGATGTGGATAGATTTAGTTTGACTATTCTCTCCCTCTCTTTCTCTTTATCCGTGTGTGTGTCTTTCCCTCGACATCAGAAGTAACCTCTGTCTCTCTTCCTCTCTCTTCCTCTCTCTCCCTTTCTCTCTCTCTCTCTCTCTCTCTCTCTCTCTCTCTCTCTCTCTCTCTCTCTG
>JABASP010002574.1:0-19132 GCA_019776565.1 Sminthurinus signatus | reverse complement strand
CAAAATCAAGGATAGACCGCGTGCGACTAGGCTAGAAATAGCAACTACCCACAAACATAGTTGAAAACTTGTAAGGCCTCTCTCTCTCTAATCCTTAGATTGGTCTTAGATTCCACTTCTCGGGTTTTCAAATTCTTTCACACATATAGTATAATCTAACATCTAACAGATGTTGTTCAATCCTCCATAACTTCCTTGCAATATTATTTTTTATTTAACCGGCAGTGCACTTTTTACTTACATTCTCCATCTCACAACTCGTAAATATACAGTATTCCTCACTCTATAAAAACAGACTCATTGTTAATGCATTTTGTGACAGCGTAACGTGTCATAGCTATTTGTCTTTGGTCATACATTGTACTGAACATGAGTTTTGATGATGATCCTTTTTTTGCGCCTGTTAGTAGTTTGTGTGTAGTTTGTAGTTATATATGGACTGAGCTGATGGTGAAAAATACTTACTTTTAGTTGTTGTGGACTTTGTTAATGTACGTTTTACAGAATGTACATACGAATCACATAAATGTATACACGTCAAGATATGTGGGGGTTCTTGAATGTTTAGGTAGGTAGTTATTCCCTTTTGGCACTTTTGAATTTGAATTTAACCGAATGGATAGGCCATAGGCGTAAATGGAAGGTGCCAATAATGCAATAAATATTAAGTTATTATTTATAATGTGCATCTATATATATAAAATATAAATAGTACATACCTTTAAGATTGTAGTCAAGAATGAAGAATCGAGACGCAACTTGAGTTTAAAATAACATGAAATGTTTTTTTGGCGATGATGGTAATTCTGGACATTCATTGTTAGCCTTAGGTTTAAATTTACAACAAAGGGAAATGTAACATGTATAGTGCTAATCTATAATACAATATAATATGGAATGTAAAGTGGATACCGCCTGTCAATCCTCAATCCTACGTATAAGTGTACATCATGAATAAAACGGTTTTTATTAGTACATCATGTAAAATATGAAATTCTATAAATGTACTGACACAATGACGGCCAGTCACTTGTACTTTGTACTTGTAGTCGAGGAAGACACTAGGCAAATGTGTATGTATGTATTATTATTATGTCTGCAGGGAAAAGCTCAATGTGTTGTGAAACATACTAATGGGAAAGTTGAAGTGTCAATAAATCCATATTGTAAGACTATGAAAATAATTAGAGAAAAAAAACAAAGATTTGTGTCATCTTCGTGGGTGTTTGATATTTTTTGTGCAAAGGAACCCTATTCATTTTTTCAAGTTAAAAAGTTATACTTTTTTATTATACAAAGTTCAAGTGCGATTCAATTTTTTCCTCAGGAGCATATAAAATATAATAAAAAGATGTACTCTCATCTCTCATCATTTGAGAAGCTGTGTATTTTTTGAAGTTTACCATTTACAAAATCTAAGTATCTAAGCTGTAACTTTCAACTTACAATAAAATACATAATGGGCCGTGAATCGGAAACAGGATCATAAATATGTTGTATAAAATGAATAGTAGGAGAAAGTTGTAGCTGAAATTGAAGATTTGAGGAAGATGGGCAATTGTAAACAATATTTCATTTTTTTGTATTCTTTTCCATGTTTGTAAGTTGTAAATAAGACTGTGAATTATATAAAGAAAGGCGTTGGATTTACTATCAGGATTCCCAAATTTAGAGTGAGAGCATATAAATTTAGCACAGAAATTCGATTGTTTTCTAGAAACGCTACAGGTGTTTTAGTTCTGTATTATTTATTTACTATTTTGCCCAAAAGTGCATTATAAATTATTGTAAATTCTAATATGTATGTGCAATGTACAGTATTCCGTGTAAAAAACGCGTATGATTGGTGACTTATATACATGTATTGCTTTAAAAAGGAAAGTTCTTTCTATATTTGATTTAATAATGATTGGTAATAATTGGAAAATTAAAGTAAAAACTATAGTGAGCAGTGTGCAGTAATACTTCAGCATTCTTAACAGTCTATGCACCAGTGTTGAGTGTAGACTCTATACTGCAGAGAGTAGAGAAATAAATATCTTGGTTCCTAAAAACTATTTGCCAACTACCCTTGTCTCTCTGTATTTGTTTTATGAGAACGAACGAATGGAAGTGGAAGAAACAATGGGATTGCTAATAGTGCATGAATGCAATATGCATTGTAGTTGTAAGCTGTAAAACAAAGTAAAATTCGACTATGAACTACCAACATTCAGATGATACTAGAACAGAACACAAGTAGAATCGGTAACTACCTTGTTTAAAAGTTTAAGTTAGGATGATTAACTACTACTACTATTATTACAGTTTATTGTTGTCAAAAATATAATGATGAGATATTATGATGGATGCACAGAATGTGTGACGAGAATCCCATCGTTTTATTGTGATAGCACAATATAGAATATAATTTGATAGACAGGAGGCATGAGGTGTACAAAGGAACAATTACTTATATTAATAAATTGACAAATTTAATTATAATGATAGATGAAATACGAATTATGGATAGTTGCTAGTAGTTGTTGTCTTTTGTATGCGATGGAAGTCTAATGAATTTGCACAGAGTCAATCATCATAATTGCCATGGGTTGTAACTTGTAAGTAGTAAATAAATATAGCAAAATGGTCATTATTATTGTGATTACTCCTGCGGAATTGTGGAGTGTGGATGCAGTCAGAGAGAGAAAATACAATAGAGAGACAATAGTACACATAATGCATAATGTAGTTACAAAGGGAGCATTATAATGTTCTGTGATATTACAAGAGTCAATACGAGCTTTATGCAGAGTAAATAAAATACCGATTCCAATTCCAATCACAAATATTATTACTTACAATTATTATTGTAAGAGAATGTGTACATTGTTAGTTATTATAATATTACCAATAATAAATATAGATGTACCAGAGTCTACAGTATAATTTGTATGCTTTCATTCATATCCCATTCTATTTACTTGTTTATTGGAGATTAAAGATGAATATTAAGTAGGTAAAAAAAACAATAATGTGGCTTATTGGCGTATAAGATCAGGCGAAAGTGCAGTAAAAACATTATGCAAAATAGTTATCATAGACCACATATACCATATACTGCTCAAATTTGATGTACATGCAGAATTAACCATTAAAAACATGGGATAAGTGAGTCAACACTAAACACGTATTAGAAATAATTAAAGAGGAGAAATTTGTAAACATGTGTAATTTTTTAATTTTGTAAAGTAATTTTTGGGAGACTAATCTAATGTCAAAATTTTTAGTAATCAGGATTCAAAATTCAAAATACAATGTTTGCTTATTTACAATCAATAGTCTCCACAAAATTCATTTAGAATTTATACAAGTAAATATTTTCTTGGTTCGTATATTATGGATGCATGCATAAAAGAGGAGTGAAAATGATTTGATGCACATACCATACCAAGAAAACACGTTGATGTTCTTGTTGAACAACACTATCTAGTATGTACACTGCTGTGTGAGAATTGCACGGTAGCGACACGGAATAAATTAATTTTCGTCTTGTTGTGCCACTGAAGTTTGATCACTTTGTTTAGTTAGCTTGAAATTTTGAGCTACCAATTGCAGTCTTTTCATGTCTCATCTCTGAAATCTCTCTCTCTATTACTCTTTCTCTTTCTTTCTTACCATATTTGCATTTGTGTATGAGTAAGGTACAAAATACAAAAGAGGTACATTATGCATAATATTATGCATAATATCCTAACTGAAAAATGAAAAAAAAAGAGAAGAAGCTTCAAAGTTGGAACTCTCACACTACGACAATGTCTGCATTCAAATTACATGGTTTTCTCATCCTGTTTCGTACAAAATTGAAAATGTACAAAGTACAAACATGTATACTCAAAACACATGGCACATTACACTTTACAAGTTGAATGTTGAATCCAATTTTATATTATTCGGTCCTTGTACATTTTACAACTATCTATCTACCTTCAGTCTCTGGACTCATCGTCTCATCGTGTAGTAAAAATAATAATTATTATATAGTCTAGGATTCTGATTTCTGATGCTCTAAGTTCTAACTCGCAAACCCTCGCTTAGGGCCAAACGTCATAGTCCTTTTATGATCCTCCATGTAAAGAGAGGTTACACATCATAATATCTAAAATCTCACGTTTTATACTTTTGCATTAATGTAAAAATTATTCAATCATATATCCATGTATTTTTTCTTTCCACATCATTCCATATTTCGCATTGCACAAGGCAATGGAAAAACTTTATGCTCATGTTTGATTTCATGAAAGCAACTTGCTTTTGCTTGTTAACTCTGCGTACTGTATATAGTGTATACATTATACATGTTACAAGTTTTGAAACTGAAGTGAATCCGAGGGTGAAATGTTGTTTAAACATTTGTACTAGCTTTAAAATCTCAAGTCTAGACTAAAGACTCTAGACAAAGTTGCATCTAAATGTACAAAGATCCGGAATTTTAGGGAATACAACACACAAGTACCTATGTACAATGTACATGAAGTGTTATCATAAAGTATCTTCCTTTCTAAATTACATTATAGTTGAATCTCAATTCGCACTTTTCAATCCTCAAATTTTAATACATGACTTTGATGGTTTTGAAGAAGTTGGGAAATGTTTAATGATACCGCTGTCATCCGCATATACTTATTCAATATTGAAGAGTGTAGAAAGGGGATGAATCAGAACGTGAAAAGGACAATTATCATTATACTATAGGCTATAATATTATGTAGATGGCAGATATTAAAAAGATGAGCATTGTGTACTTATCAGTGTGTATAGTGTTTAGTGTTTAGCATACGTACATTGTACATTTACCTTGCATATTTAAATTACTGTCTCTCATTATTAAAATTATGCTAATGGTCAATGTTTTGTGATATGTGGATAAGAGATAAGACATAACAAAATGGTAAAGGAATGAGAGTATATGATGGTAATGTGTAATGTATGCATACCTAAGTGAAAAAAGTTAATACCGAGTGATTACAATCCTCATCATTATTATTTATTAAAATGTCTTATCATTTCCATGTGTGTGTGTGTTTAAATGGGCTTATTTACTTGTACCTTGTACAAGTAAAATCAGTGATACAAGTTGCAACAGCAATTCAATTAATTCACCTCACATCACTTTGTACAGTAGATCACACATGAGTTTTTGAGAAATGTGGCATCTTTATTTGATTAACGTGTAACATGGGTCCTTCATAATCTACATAATGTGATATGTATCTATCTCAAATCTCTTCAAGTCAAGTAGTCATTTCGTTCATTGTTATGCGAATTACGTCGCCGCTCACAAGCCCAGGATCAGCTTTTCTAATCATTTTTTTTGTTATGCATAAAATATATTACCTACATGTATTTAGCATTAAGAAATTTACATTTTTCGAGAATTTTTTAGACTTGTAACTTAATATATAAAGAATAGGGATACATTATACATTTCATTTTCTTCTTCTTTTGCTTATTTTGTAGTGTTTTATCTTTTTTTTGTCCTTTTTATCTTGACATGCATCATTTTTACCCAGTGTACACGGAGAGATAGGCAGATATATGTATAGATAGAGAGGGACAAATGGGGAGGAAATGTATAGCTTACTATTTTTATGTCATTTCAATTTGTATAATACATGTGTCATGTGTGTGTACGCAATTTGTTGAATTAATTTCATGGTACTAATAGTAAGATTATGCATATCAAGGTGCGTAACGTTGTTTTGTACAAAATACAAAATACACAAGAGATGTTTTTACAAAACTCTAGATTGTAGACTCAAAGTTTACTTTACTTCCTATTCCTCATTTTTTTTACTATGACACTAAATACGTATGTATACATGTGTAGTATACCCTTGTAGTGATTAATAAAGATAGATGGCTAAATAATTGTATGCAAAGACTGAAATGAGATTTTTAATTGAATTTGTTAAAGCTTTGCATAGTAAATACGGAGGTTTAAGTTCATCTTGAATAATGAGAAAAGACGGATATTACACAGTTATTCGCAGCTAGTTACAACTAATTAACTGATTAAAAAACTCAAAACTACGGGAAATCTCATCAAGAGAGAAAAAGAGAGAGAGAGAGATGATTCATTAATTATTTCATAGTCAAGAGCTATCGTCAAAACAATAATTAAAAGACATGTGTGAGTGTGCAATGTACAAGTGTGAGAGAATATAATATATATGCCTATGCAGATAAGTGAGTTTTTTTTTGTAAAATGTATAAAAACTGAAACAGATTTTTTGTTTGAACTTCAAGTTCAAAAGTCATTTATGTACAATGTACATAATATTACTTCAGAGTTTCCTTTCCCATGCATGTATAAACTCTAAATACTGTGTCAGGTTATTTGACTTTTAAATCCCATTAACTGTCAGACATTGACATGATAATATTCAAAATTTCATCAATAACCGTGTTCGATTTTCCGTTGTGCTTTTTTTTGTACCTGTTGCATATCAAGAGTTCATTGAATAAGTGTAGAGTAAAAGCACTATTTATTTTACGCATTGAAAAACTACAAAATGAGACTTTATGACACAATTTAAATAACATACTGTAGACTGTATAACTTGACAAAACTTAAAAAGCGTGCCATACTTCATACAATGCATATTCCAGTGCTGTTTGGTTATTACGTTGGGATTATTATTTCAATGGTGCATAAAGTTGACCGAGGATGATGGTAGTTATCACTTGTCTCATTAATTACATGAACATTGTACTTCCTTCCACTTTTTCCTTCGTTTCAGACATTTTCAAAGAAATTTTTTGAGCACAAAGTGCAAAGTGACATTGCGGTTCTTTGTAAAGGACGGTATTATTATTATGTCTAATAATGCGGAATGAATTAGGAATGATAATGAAAACTGATGAATTATTGCGTATACAAAATGCATAAACTTACCTTTATAAACAACCTTTATGTATGTATACAAGATTTAAAATGCTTGACCACCACCAACTGGCATGCAATTTATCATATTGTATGTGTTCTTAATGAATTATGAATTCTACGATGTCATCAAATTACCACTAAATACACGGAGGTTTTTTTGCAAGCATTCCTTTCCATCTCCTTTCTTTTTACCTTCCTTCCTTTTGTATTTTCTAGACATGGAAAGATAATAAAAACCTAAAATATTGTAATAATATCGCTTTTTTTAATGTTATTTTACAGGTATCTAGAGAATGTGGTGATGAACTTCCCTGTGTTATAGTAGCCAACAAAATTGATTTATCGAAACAAGCCGTTGTGGATAGGTATGTATTTATATTATGTTGATCATTAAAAAACAAAACAAAAAAAACAGTAGTGTAGTAGATTTTGCTGATGTACATAATATATCCGATGCCTATATTATCTCACGTATTGCGTATAACGTATAAGGTGCTTTTCCGTGGAACAGTTTTAGTATTTGTATTAAAAATTGGAAATTGCAATTCTATTACAATTTGTTAAGATTCAGAGGTATCATGATTCCAGGAATTCCGCATAGAAATTAGAAATGTATGCAGTATGTATAAAGAAGCATTATATTACCAGCTACGAATTCTACAACAATGAGAATGAACCGAAGATAGGGAGAGAGAAAGAAGAAACGTGTTGGAATAAAAAAATATCTGTAGTATGATAATAGTAGCAAAAGCGTTTTTCATCATTATACATGTTGCAGATTATTATGAACATTTTTTTAACGTGAATACTCAAATTAACAGTTTATTGAAAAATATATACATTCTACATTAAACTGAGGATTCATGATACACTTTTCACGTTTTTATTAGTAGGTGAAAGATGAATTTGAATTTGATCGGAAAGAAACTCGTAAGATCATGTCTAATTCTCTGATAATCAGCTCCATCAAGTTAATTGACGGTGGCATGTACCATATTATTGGGGAAATTACAGTACATTTTTATGTAGGATACATGTGAAAGAACTACTGTGTGTATATTCGCGGATTTGTTAAGATAAAAAAGGCGAAAGTTGTTATAATAGAGTATTCTGTTCTAATAATATGCTACAACTAGTCTTTTTTAAGGTATTATGTAGTATTATGTAGTTACGATTTACGAGGATTTGATTATTGAAATTGAGAAAAGTGTGATAAATCTTTTTCTTGTCACTTTGAATAAAACTAAAAACGGTCCGTCTGCTTGGATTCCATGTATAAAATGAAAGATTGGATTTTTAAGAATATATTATAGTTTAGTTTTTAGTGATACGATATGTAGCAAAAAGTGAATAGGTATCTTAAAAGTAGACATCACGATTTCAGCGTAGGTTATTTAAATATATGTAATATGTATGTATGTATATATACACAATCTATGATCTATGAATGTAGATTGTAGATGCAGAATCAAACTATTTAGAGACAAAATACCAAGTCTGTTTCTTTTATGGTAGATGTTACCTTTTATAGAGGAAACATTGATATGCACTAAAAATTCGGTTAATTTTAAAATAACTTTTGATGATTAGAGCATTATTCGTGACTCGGGTCAAATTGGTAGAAAACTACACATTTATACAGATCTCTATAAGGAGTTTACTGTAACATTTATCATTATGAGTTATATTATATACATGTATGCAGTATGCACCAAGGATCGTGTAGTCGTGTAAAGTTTCACATGAATTCCGTTGTGATCAATATTTTTAAAGTTTTACATGAAATTATTTTCATTACGGAAATTAGTATACATTTTTGTACATACAATCTATGATGTATTTCTAATTTCTAACCTATATAAATTTCATGTATATCGTATATCACATGCATAAAAGTACTCACATCGGAGCAAAATAGCGTAGTGCAAAGAACATACTTCTAATCATTATTTGTTTTGTATTTTTACAGCTCAGAAATAGATAACATGGCAAGAACATTGGGAATAAAAAAAGTATTCAAAACGTCAGTAAAAGAGGATGTCAATGTGAATTCAGTTTTCACTCATCTCGCTCAATCATACATGCGGACTGTAATTTCATTGAATGAAGAGGAACGAGATGATGAATATCTCCTACCTCCTCCTGAAGAAGATACACCACACATTCACAGTTCTTCATCATACCCACTATTTGGAAATAATAATAAGTCGTCAAATAAAAATAAGAAAGTCACTTCTAATCATGCTAGTAATAACAAAGGAATTTTCCGTACTCCTGTTATTCTCAAGTCAGGAATGAATCATCATCATAATCCACATAATCTACAAAATCAACGAGGGTTTTTCTCATCAGCCAAAAATAAAATTTTGCTAAGTCAGTCAAATCATCATAATTTGAGAAAAAATCATAGTAATGGAAATATTGGAGGAATTGATCGACTTGCTTTCCCTACTTTTGCTCCACCACCCCCCACCAATGGTCATAGTCATCACCATCCGCAGTATCTTCATCATCATCATACTCCAAGATGGAATGATACAGGAAAGTATGATAATATGCCTTTTCGCTTAGATCTTGTCAAAGCAAAAGCAAAGAGACGACGTGACTTGTGTAATATATTGTAAATTCCATTTTTCATCATTTTTTTTTCTCCATTTTTTTTGCGACAAAACTTATATATGATTTATGATACATATCATATATTTAGCACATATTATAATATTATTAGAAATTATATATTCAAAATATAAAATCGCTTTATATTATATTAGTACTTGTTATGAGTAAATATATTATATTATATTATGTTTATATTCCTCTATATTACTTTACCAAAAATTTGTGTACATATTTGTATATTCTTTTTCATGATACATACAAAATCTATTATATTATGATAAAAGCTGTTTATGACAATCAAAATAAGTGTACTTTTGCTATATTATGCTTATTTATAATAATATAAACACTGTATTATATATTTTACAATACGGTATAATATATATTTTTAATGCCTAATTATTTGTAATGGCATCAGTAAGTATGTTTCCTCAAAAAAAACACTTCTTATTTCTTATTTATGCATACTGCTTTAATCTCTTTTCTGTAATCATGATAATAATCAAATTGTTTACCAAATATTATATTGAACCAATTATAAATAATTATATGTTGAGTGTTTGATAAATATATATAAAATATTATGCATGATTAGACTTGTACTACGTTTTAAATATAAAATGTTTATATTATGAACTGTATGATGATTGATATGTACTTTTACTTTTAATTATTATTATAAAAGACATCACAAGTACGAGAAATAAAGACGTTTAGTATATTATATAATATGAAATATGCATAAAAATTTAATGTTTTCTATTCCTGCATTTATGGATTTTGAAAAGAGAAAGCAGCATGTATTTACATGGAGAAAACTCTGTGCTCTACTTTCTTTCTTTTTTTCTCACAATGAATAAATGCACAAAAAGTTGATAGCATTGGTTACTATTAGTAGTAATATGTAATATTTATTCAATATTTTGTGATCTTTACCAGTACTAAAAAAGGTGAACTTTAGTACGCATCAAGTTATTTAGTACTTGATTCACTGTATCGATAGATTAATCGATAACATGAACATTGTACTTCTAATTTCTTATTCCATATATTATTATACATTATAATATATTATAATTGAATATTGTAATACCACAGCGTGTGTTAAGCAATGACCATTTATAGATACTTGAAATTACAATATAATATACAGTATACCCTATAAATCACATGAAATAATTTACATACTCTTATTCCATAATATTCATATTATTAAATATGATGAGGAACAAGTTGTACACTGTACAATATAATATAATTAATTGCGTAACTCATATGAGTTGTAAGAAACGAAAAAAATAAATGTTTGAATTTAGGATTCAACGACTCTTATACTGTATAAGTTATACATATAACATATTATCATATTTTTGTAAATTACAGTGTATAATACATTGATAATGTCTTTATACTTCATATGACACTTATAATGTTTTACAGAAGCAAGAGATAATATTGTAGTTCATTTTTTTGTATAGTTTGATTTTTATTTTACTAAAAATTTAAACTTTTTTTCTATCAATACATTAGATTATACATCGTGTATAATATAATAAGAAAATTCAGTTCATTTGGGTAAATTTACTCTTCTTTACTGGTGGATAAAATATAAAATTATTTACTTCTTTCTTCCACCGCCCATGGCAAGTATTTGAGCGATTCGGATAAAGATATTTAAGGTATCCATGTAAATTGAAAGAGAAGCATTGACAGGGTCATAAGGATGTGGACTATTTGGTGGAACGCTTTCTGCATATTTGATAATTCTTTGTGTATCATATAACAAAAATCCACTAAATAATATTAATCCACCATACAATGAAATACTAAATAATCCAGATCCAAGGGCTGTCGTTGCAGGAACAAACATTGTAGCTAAAGAAGAAGCAAAGACGACACCAAGACCAATAGCCAAAGGTCCACCCATATTTAAAAATTTTTCTGAAGGAGCACAAATAGCTATAGTGGATAAACCCCCAACAATTCCAGCTATAATTAGGACACACAATTATAATAATTGAATTATTTATCATTTTTAATTTTTATAGTACATGCTTACAAAATTTAAAAAAAAATTATTTTCTATTTGTGTACATCAAAACAAAGTAAATATGCTAATTACCAGTCATCATAGCTGCGCGCAACAGAATGGGGCCTCCTAACATACACATTGGTGCTACAACTACACCCATTACTGCAGAGTGTGCTAACCAAGCCATTTGTTTAGCACCAAAACCGGGTTGATATGGGAGAGATCTACAGACCATACCAGTACCTGAAATAGGAAATAGTATCAAAATTAGAATGCAGTACATATGTCGGTAATTATTCTGCGTTTCTTATAAAATGTGTATGCACATAATATATGGTATAATATATTACATGTATATTTTTTTTAAATGCATATTTACCCAACATAGCTGCTAAACTTCCACCAAGAACCAACCATGAATTTCTCATCATTAAGCCCATTAGTGCAGGACTTCGGAAAGCAGCTGCCGCAGTCAATGCTGTATATATATAAAAAAAATAAATAAACAATAGTTATTAAACAATTTCAAATAATACGAGTATTACTATTTATACTCTGCTAAGCATATTTTAAGAGTTGAATCAACCTACCAGTAGCAATGCAGCCACCACCAAAATAAGTATAAGTGGTGTGAATTCTGTCCCGGACATACTGAGGCCACATCATACTCTGCTCATAAGTACCAGCTTCACTAGAAAGACCGAGACCATAATATGCGAGAGCCCTGTTGAGAAAATTACAATAACAAATTCATAGCTTTATACAAAATAAAACTCATATTTATATTGGTTAATTTACACAAAACAATATTGAATGAAATCTAAAGTATGTACCCTAGACCAAAAATTGATGCTCCCATTACAGCTCCTTGTCCAATGTTGAAGGCTGTTCCATCAGCTGGTTGCATTGCTCTTTCTTTTAATGTTTGTCGTTCTTTTGCTCGTCGAATGAAATGTTGATCTTTATTGCTGTCTCTTAATTGGGTATTCAATTTGAAATTTCTAACTGGATTGGCTCCTGGATTGATTTGGACTTTGAGAAATCCTGTGACATTTGGATTCCGGGCAAATGTCGAGGTATTGATCATAGTTGTTCGAATTGGCATTAGAGCCACACGACAAACGTTGCTTAGAAGGACCATTTTGTAATTGATTAATAAACAGTCTCCTGTAAAATGGACATAGACAAAATACAAAAGTATAAGACCAACGAAAATGAATTAAAATTGTGAAAAATACTTTAACCACATTACAATCAAAGGAAGTTATTAAGTGTAGGTATTACAATATGCCAGATGCAAGTATATATTTAACATAATATTTATTTATTATACAATTCAATATTCTTTCTTATGCAATGTCAAATACGCAAAAAAACGTATTTACCTGTTCCTATATTCTATTTTGCAAAATACAAAAAGGTTTGTAAAAAAAATAAACTCACAAAATGTATGTGTGTATGATAAAATTACCTCTGTGTTAGTTATTGACGTCCAGAGTAGTTTGTTTTATGACCTTGATACAATTTTAGTTTCTAAAAACTAAAAACAATTAAAATTTTAGAGATAACTTTCGTCAGATTTTTTGTGATTCTAGAATATTTCATCATCCACTTTAAACCAAATTCCAACAAGGAGGTCTTGAAGGAGACATAAAACTACCCTAATACGCAAAAAACTAAATTTTTTCTCGCTCGTCACTCGTCACTTTCTACTTCCTATAAACTTATATATTCACTGTATAAGAGGTATATGAGACGACGTAGTTCTTGATGTCAAAACGCAGTTAAACCTCTTTTAAAAATTTCCAAAGCAACTAATAATACAAAGCTGTGGAAAATACATTAATCGTATATGTATAAAATGTAAAATGCATTTTTGAGTGATGGAGGAAAATAAATATATATCAAGTCATGTGCATATGTTTTGCATGGATTACAGTATTTCATATCTTTCACTATATATTATCATTTTATTTTTTCATTTCTTTTGTGGAAGAGATCATTTTATTGTGCGATAATTGTCAAAATCAATAAATAACAATAATTTAGTTGTTCTTACTTATGTCTTAACGTATAAATATCGGTATAGTAAAGTTGAATTTTTAGCCTCAGATTTTTGTGCGTGTTTTACACATACAAATAAATGGTTTTTTTCGTACAAGTATAAAATGTACGTTATACTGCTACAATTTAATACGGTTATATGTATAATCATGATTGTGTATGAGAATTTCATTCCTATGTATTTGTAGATTTGGGAAAATAGAGATATGTGGTGTGTTTTCTGGATAATATAGATATTACAATAACATATACTTAATACAGCAAAATTGAGAAATATGTGGTATCAGTATCTAGTCGTACAGATTTGTCAACAAAATAAAAAGATTCATTAAAATGGCTTGTATACAACATGCGCTGTGTATACAGTATATTTATATGTATAATAATTAATACTTAATTGCGGTAAAAAAACAAACATGAACATTGAATTATATATATTTTGTATCATACATATAATATTGAATAAAACTTTGGTTTGGTTGTATAATTTTAGGACACACACGTAGATATTGTGGATATTGGATATATTGTGGATAATACATATATCAGAATCAGTTTACAAATATTTCAACAGTGAGTAATTTCAATTAGAGCATAGTAAGATTGTGGGGGTTTGTTGAGACATATCCGCTGCCATAATAGCAATAGTAATAGTAAAATAAACACACAAACCTTTATGAATTTTTCCCTAATAATATTAAAAACTATTTGAACTATAGCTAACAACTACAACAACAATCATATTATTATAATTTATCATCAAGATTTCAACTAAAAATAATAATAATTTACATAACATTTTCGTATAGTGTCCGTACAATTTGTATATGTGTATTCAAAATTCAAATACATAAAAATGTAATGTGTGTGTGTGTGTGTTACATTCAATAAATACAAATAAAATGTATTATAATAGGTAGCAGCTCAAGATATGCAACAATCAATTTTGCAATTTCTGTATTTTGATATTACAATGGATTAAAAATTAAAAGTCGTCAGTAAAATGCTGTACTAAACACTATATTATATCGTTCTTAATAAATAAATTATCATAATATGCTATACATATTTACAAAATATTATATATATGTACAATTTTACACTACAAACGACAGAGATTATATTATAAGTATACAATATTATTTAAAGTGAATGTACACAAATTTGATGAATATTTACAGTAAATATATATATGTGAGGTTTTAAAAAAAAACGAGATTCAAAGTTACATTTTACTGAAATGTAAATTTTTATACCTTATTATTATATTAAAACCTGTACTATTTTTTATAGTCACTATCACCTCACCACAAAATATATTATCATAAACATATATAGACTAAGACTTGGAAACCCATTCTTATTAAAGAAACAATAACCATGACTTGTCAATGCTGAATTTTCAACATTGAAACGGTCTACTGATGGGTTTTCACTTGATGAAGTCCCAAAATTTTCTTCACCGGGGAAATCTAATTGTTTTTCCACTACTGTTGACTCTGATAGGAGATTTTGAACACTTTTAAATGATGCACAAATGGCTGAATTTATTGCATTATTCCCCTCTACATTCCCACTGGGGAATTCTGACACTGCTGAACTTGCAGAACTATCATAATTTGCACAAATTGAAGTTTTGGGTTCTATTGATCGTCCTCTCATTGTTGCAGACTTGGGACAACCATAAAAACACAAACTTAAACCACGTAATTGGGATGGGTCATGAAGGAGATTTGAAACATGACGCTGTGGCATCCTTATAGTTACGGATAAAGAAGGAATTGGCAAACGATCAATTACCTGTAAAATTATTACAAAAAAAAAATCAAATGTATTTAAGTGAAATACAACATTTAAAAATTAAAAGTATTATATGGTTAAATGCCATTGGTATTCATCATATCATTATATTATTTCATATTTGTATATAAGTATTTTTTTTCTTAGTTACCTTAATAATATCGATTGTAGCTAAAAGATATGGGAAATGAATTTTGACATGTTCACTTTCTCTCATTGTCTCAATGTAGACATTTCCAGCAGACATGGAGCCATCGCTAAACATGCCTGGAACCTCATCAAAAGTAGCTTGGTAAGTCTTTCGCTCTGAACATTGACTACTTTTAATAATGACTGTCACCTATTATAATTATTATTACAATCAAAGGAGAGACAAAATCATTATTACGTCTGATTACATCAAGGTTACAAATTTCAGAATAAGTAAATACAACACATATAATATATAATATAATATATTACACATGTTTATAATATTTATATGTATGTTATTGATTATTGATTGAACTACATCTAAATAGTAAATACTAGGTAATATATGAACACATATTATTATATACTACTTTTGCTTGTTTTTTTTTTCTCTCATAAACTTACCAAAGTGGTGGTGGTAATATCCTTTGGTAAAGGGCGAAGTCCACCTTTATTAGTGATTTGGACAGCAAACTCTGGTGTATCAATTAAATTCCAAGCTCCAGATAAGGAACAATAGTTGATGTCAGTGTTGTTGAGGGTTTGTGAGTAACTTTTTAAATTAGTTAGCCCATAGAGAGCACAACCTACAAAAGAGGAGTCTGCAGGGAATTTCGGTGCACATTTATCCTGGTAATTTCTACGACCACCAGAAGACGAGGAGGAAGAAGAAGTTCCAGGCTTATTAGATGTATTGGACGATAAGGCTCCATTATTATTATTATTATTATTATGGTGATGATTATGACTCGCTGGTCGAGATCCAGTATTAGTAGTAGTAGTATGTGAAGAACAATTCTTTATTTTGAGATTTAAATCACGTACTAACTTTTCAAAGAAATGGTAATTTCTGAAAAATTGAAAAATTTACACACAAAAATTTAAATTTTAAAACGTTCAAAAGAAACCCCTAAGCTCATTTTTAATGATATCAAAATAAGAATAATTGGCAAGGCTGTTTTTACTTTTTACTGAATAATATAGTGTAATCAAAATACACACAAATATCACAAAAGTATACTTTTTAAACTATACATATACATTCATACATATTAGACAAGTATATTTTATGTATACTTACAGGTCTCCGCGACATTTTCTTGACAACTTTTTATTACAGTCCTTCAATTCCTGTTGTAATTCACATAAAGTACTTGCCTCTGTACTCGAGTCTTCAAGTAGACCCATGAGATTATTGTAGATGAATAAACAAGAGTCAAATTCACACATTTCCGTGTATGCTACAGGATAAAACAAGAAACAAAAAAGTCAATAATTAATGCCAATAAATTCATTTTATTTTTATTTATTTATTTATTTACTTCATCCATCCTCCACATAACCAAAATGTAAATAAATGTAAATAAGCGTAAGAGAAAAGTGATTCTCATGTTTTTTTTTTCATCCACATGAACTTTTTTCAATCCACCACACAATATCTCAATCATATTATTATGAAATATGAAAACTTGTATTCACCATGTTGAATGCTGCACAGTGAAAAGTTAGAAACATTCAATCATTTTTGTCCTGCTATAAATTTCATTGGGATACTTCTATATATATATATATATATATACCAAAACTATCAACCCTGCGTAGAATGTCAGAATGTCGTCTCATATATCTCCTCATAAATTTTCTAATACACAACATTTCTACACCGTCACTTTAAATTACAAATAAAAAAAACAGTTGTTGTGTGTGTACACTATCTTTTGGCTGTGTTTCATTATTTATTTTACGCATTACATTATACTAATAATATGTTAGAGTCATTATTTTCAAAACCTGCCATGACCAATACTTAATACTTTAATAGTAATATCGCATCAAATTTCACTGAAAACTCTTTTCATTTATAACTTTTGACCTGTCACCTTACTCACTCATAGACTGTACAAACTGTAGAGAGTCATAGCATGTATAATGCCTTTTTATATATATATTTGATATTTGTATACGTAAAAAAATTTCCATAAGCTGTGTATATAAGCAGCGTGTGACTTTTTTTTCCTGATGTAGGCAATTTAGTATCTTCCTATAATGCCCTTATGAATTCAAATGGATTACATATATATTATTATTTAATTTTTTATGTTTACATTTTATATTGCTTGAAAATGTCTACCCTCTCCCCTCTCGTAATGTGTATATAGTAAAACACTCATCTAATTCTTTTAAAATTAAGTACCCATGTTCAATAATACCTCTATCTAAACTTGCATACTCAGAACTTTAGGCAATAGTCACTAACTCCTACCTTTTTTATGAATTAGGTATTTATTTATAGGTATTTCAAAAGTACAAGACATCAAAAAACCTATAAAAAAAGTGCTTAGTATTGAAACATTGACACATCAAAAAAGTATTACAAAGAAATGAATCATCTTATCACGTTTAGTTTTCACTACATATTACAGCACCTCAAAGTCTAACATCTAACAAAGTAAGTATTTGATAATATCATTTGAGATTTGAGAATAATAACTACTGAAGGAAAATGAGCTTAAAAAAAATGACTGAGTCAGCTTTCTAAGAATATACTATTTACACAGATTAAATTTTTGTGTGGAATGTTGTAAAAAGTCTTTGATGAAAAATACATAATAGTTTTAAATCCATCAATACTGCGAATGGCTCATCTTTATCAATTACAACATTCTTACTACATACAATTATAACTCATTTTGTCAGAATAATTTATAAGAAAAATACTCAAAAAAACGTAAAATTCTATAAAATGTATGAAATCTTACCTGGACATAAAGTGAGAACACCCATCAAGACGACGACAACAATACTATGAATTTTCTTCATGTTGAAAAATTGAGTTGAGCTGAGTTCCAGCCTTGTAAATAACTAAGATTGAGATTATAAATTTGAAATTTCTCTCCACAGATGAAATCACATGAGTTATTGCACAGTCAAACATAGATTCACAAAACACAACATTTCACATCGTCCTTTTGTCGAACCCCGCATACTTCCACATAAATATCTTCACTGGAGAATAGTAGAACAAAAACACTGATATAGAATTTCAGGATGCTCCTTTTCAAATAATTTGTGATATATTCGTCTGATAAGAAAACATTTTTCCAGTAGAAGATCCTTCAAGATTCAGGGTTGTGATTTGCATGCACAGAATTTGCTTTGATCCTATGTAGGCTGACTGTTTCCTTTTTTGGTAATCTGGAGTCTGGAACTGTAAGCAAATAGAAAAGTAAATAATAAATACAATGTCGTTAAGTTTTTGTATTCGTGAGGGAAAATGATTGGAGACTGGAGACAAGAAAAATTAATAATAATAATAATAATAATAATAACAGCAGCAGTAATATATTCTGATAAATGTATCTTTGTATTACACCATAATGTGCGCATGTACCTGTAGTAAATCTCTTATATATTGCACTAATTATCGAAACGTAAATGTATGTAAAAATGTTTCTCCAGGTTTTTATATACATGGAGAATGGAATAGTTATTATTTA
>JABASP010002573.1:0-19140 GCA_019776565.1 Sminthurinus signatus | reverse complement strand
CCTTCCATAAGAACACATTGTAATACATATGTAAAATGCAAAAAAGTGACCAACTTTGACCCGTTCTACAGGGGTCAAATGACAATATAATGTCAAAATGTTTTACACACATGTATTTACGAGTATGTAGAGTAAGTTTAAAATTGAAAATTGCAAATCCAATTTTTGATGGCGATGTTCTCCATAACATAAACCTCTGGTTTTAATCATTGTATATTATTGTTGGACGAGACGCGCGACGAGACGAGATATATATTATATCATAGATCAAATACGAATACTCTACTCTAAATATTACACATGTATCTAAAAAATATCCATAAATACAAAACAGGAGTAGATCTATGTCTGGATTTATGGATGTAGGCGATGTAGCAAAAAGAGACAAGAGACTTGGAAGATGACACAGTACAGGAAAAGACGGCATGTGGAGACTGCCGATAAGAATATAGATGGTACAATTAGGATAGTGACGTACTCTTTCCGAGAGGCTACATCATAATCGTGTATACATACGTGGATGTATATATAATATATATTATATTATGTACAATGTACACGCTACTGCTCTGTTTTTGTCTGTATGTACCTAAGTGTGTGTGTTTAAGGCTGTAACTTGACTGTAAATTTTTGTGCAACGTACACATGATGAGAGATAGTGGAAATGTAGAATATCATCATAATTTATGCGGGATTTTTGGCATGGAGAAAGTTTGAGGAGGAATTGGAACACATAATATCTGTACAGATTGTGGAAAGAGAATAGAAGAGAAAGTGTATGATACTGGATACTGGATCCTGATTACTGATCTTACAGATATATTCATGTGTACATTATATTCACATGTACAAAGTAGAATGTAGAATGTATAATGTACATAGTCTACAAGAAGAGACAATGTTACGCATTGCATCCAGTTTTCAACTAGTTTGTACAATGTACAATGTACAACGTACAACATACAAGCTTCAAGTTTTATGCATAAATACAAAATATATGCGTAATGCATGTATAATGTATACATGACGAAATGGACAGCATCAGCCACTAGCACAAAAGAGCTCTGGCTTCAGAATTAGAGAGTTATAGAGACGAGTTTTATCTGGGAGAAAGGAGAAAGGACTTTTTTGGACGTGGATGTGAATGTGAACATAATAACATAATATGTGTAGATAACATGCAGTGGATACTGGATACGATGAAATGGGCAGAGAAGTGTACAGTGTACACAGGCAGTCAAAGTGGAGAGGAAAGTAAAGTAGATGTAGTGGTTGTAGCAGTAGGAGGAATAGACTTTGGAGGAAAGGCCAGAGAAAAATAGTGAAATCGAAATCGATTGGAGACTTGACTCAACTGCTCTCTCTTTCTTCCTTTCTCCATTCTCTACTCTTCTCATGCTTTTACTTCTCCTTGGGTTTTTCTCTGTGTGTACTTTGACTATTTTTTTTCACACTCTCACTATAGAACATGATCAGGAATGCCAATGCCAATACCAATGCCAATGTCGATACTCGCCGACTATAACTTGAATAGTTTTCATGTGTGTGATATGTATCATGTACGTAATATCGTATGTCTGTGTATATGTGTGAGTGAGTGAGTGTGTGTGTGTATGTAATACGGATCGGAAGTGAGTGAGTGAGAATGTGTACGTTATGATTATGTGTTTTGAATGTGGAATTTGAAATTGAGAATTTCGTTTGTCTTGGCCGTACATTGTACATTGTACACAAGTGTGTATGTGTGGGTTGTTTGTGTGAAAGACTGTGGCAGACAGATAATGAGATAGGGAAAAGAATTCAATAGAGTAGTCTTCATGGGTTTTTTTGAGGAATGGATGGAATAAGTGTGGGGAACAGGAATTGGTGTCTTTCCTACCGTGTCATGTCTACTATAAAGATGCTAATTTCTAAGTGAAAAAATTTGCAGGTACGAGTGTGGCGTCATCACATGCAAGTGAGACGAGTGGGGACAGACGGAGTACTGCCACCGTCCTGTCACCCGCAAACCTCCTCGTTGCAAACAGCCATATTATGCAACATCAAAATCATCAGCTACAACAACAACAATTTTTATACCAACAACAACTACAACACCAACAACAAAATTATCCATCCATTCCACATACACCTTCATATCTTGGACTCCAAGTACCGGACCATGAACCTACCATGTCCATTTCTCCCATTTCTGCCGACCACGTCTTCTTCCAACAACATCAACCACGGGAAATGGGTAAGAAAACAAAACAAAACATACACATACATACATAATACACACATCTATACATATACAATTGCACTCCCACGTCTGTCTTAATTAGCAAAAAGGTCAAAATTCATTATCAGGACTCAAGCGCTAAAAATTAGATATAATCTTAAGCTCATTTAAAAAAAAACAAGATACTAACAAACAACATTCACACCTAAAAAAATAGATATATGCTAATTTTAAAATGTGAGCTACTTTTACTTTTCAAATTTACTTCTGCTTGAACCTTTGTAGTATTTTATAACATTTTATTATAACTTTCCCAATTATTAGTAGTATAGATTATCCATTCATTTCACTATGTATTTCAAAGAATTTTACCGTTTAGCATTAGCATTACAGTAACCAGCTTTTTGCACTTTTACGCTTATTCTATGGTCATTTTTCAATCTTGAATGCTCAAAATTTTGTAAATAGTAAATATAGTACTGCTCCATCATCTTTTAAATTTTAAAAATGATATCGTACAAATGAATCATTTATAAATCCTATGCGCAAACTTGGATTCATCAGTTACAATAATAATAATGATTTTTATTAATATAACAAGCTTTAAAATTTACAATGTATTTGCTATGTTACGGCTATTATTAGAATCTACATCATAAGCTCTGATCTTCAAGCTCTGAGCTTGAATGATAGAAACTAAATCATATTTTAAATCATGCATTGTACTGTAATATCACGTCGATTTATCAAGCTTTGTCACAATTTGCCATCGGTATTTTAGGTATTGAATAGTATTTTTTGAATTTATGAGGAGGATTTTTGAATATAATGGTTTTACATGATAAAAGGAGTATAATAAATGATATACTGTGTATTTCTGAAATGGATAAATAATATTATTTATGATTTGTGATTACAGTGCGACGTTTATCAGGTTCTGCTGGAAGTACAAGTCAAACACAAGGCCTTCAAGACATTCCTCCTGATGCGTTACTACAAGAGATTCGAAGACTTAGGGAAAGACTCGTAACTTTAGAAACTGAAAATAATACCCTAAGTCAGAAATTGCAACAACAGCAATGGGAAGTGGAACATCGTTTGGCAGAAATTGAAATGCATATATGTGGCGCATCCAGCGCTGCTTCAAGTGCAGATGAAGAGAGAAATCGAGAGTCCGCTATCTGATCTAATTCTAATACTGATATGATAAAAAAACTAGTATTATCCTTATCATCCTCATCCTCCTCCAAACACTCCTATTTCTATTCCAATTCCTTACTACTTCTACAACTACTTCCTAGTGTTCCATAATCTTATTATGTAAAACATCAAACTCAACTTCCAACTTGTGAAAAAAAATGACAAACGTGACGTATACTCGTAGTGAAAGTGAGAGGGAAAAGTGTCAAGGAAAGAATAACCTCGTGATATAAAATAAACTTACAACTTTGAACGCTAGATATATCCGATCGGATAAAAATCACAAACTTCAAGATTCAACATTCAAGATTCAAGTGCGTCATCCAGTAAAAAAAATACTGTGATGGTTTATGTATCTTTGCAAAGATATGTGACGTCATTGAATCAAACTGTACAATAATCATAGATACAACAACAAACACTTGCAGTTCAATTGTGGAAAAAAAACTACTCCTCACTCCCGTGATGGAGAAGTGGAAGTTGTAAAAAAAAGTACAATAACTAGCGAAAAAACACACGTCAGGTTTTGAATTTACAGCACCATATAAAATAAAATATAATAACATAACATTTTATACTCTACAAAATAGCTATTGGAAAATTAATACTTTTATTGTCATAATTTCAATATTATCAATAATAATTATTGAATACAAAATTGAGTGTCCTTTCCGTTTTTATATCTCCGCCTATTCTTTTCTTACTACTATCTAAATTTTTGCCCCCAGTCAACAGAATCAATAAAAAAGAATAAAATGGTGAAATGTTTACCTAAATAGACATTACGACGAGACACTATGTATGTACTACATGTACAAAAAAAATTAAAAGTTAATTCTAAAAAAAGCTCTTTAGTCCCCAAACCCAAACCTAAACAAATTTAAACTATCTTTTCTAAATAGAAGCCGAACTTTCAAGGCCTAAATAAAAAGTGCCAAATGAACAAATTGGAAAGGAAGGAAACCCCAACGTCCAAGTGAAAGTTTATTTGTTACATATAAAAAGAAAAGAGAAAGTAGATGATTCAATATTCTTAGAATAATTACATTTATTTAAGATCTCCGAATACCACTTACCACTTGTTTACAGAAACCAATACAATAGAAGTTTTATAATTTCAAAATGATGATTTACTTCTCCTCCGCATTACATTTAAACTGAGTTTCTAAATATTGCTCCATGCTTCCAATAGCAAGAAAATAGGTACATACCGAAAAAAATCATTTCAACCACAAAATGAATCGAAACTTTGATGTGGTAATTTAGTAATAATTAATATTATATGATTACTCATGGATAAAACTGCGAGTTGCAAACAAAAAACAACAAATAAAATTTGTATTTACTTTCTCTGCTTTCACTAAAAACCACGAACAAAAAATGAGAAATCTATCCAATGTTTCGTTACGCTAGACATCATAGACAACGACTTTATACTCAATTGTAGTATTTTAACTATAAGAGAGGGTATTTTTACCAAAACACAAATGTTAAATTATTATAAGAACATACAGTAAAGACAATTTTGAAAATACATAGAATGAAAAACTACAATGCAGGCATTTTGTAGATAGAAGACAACGTATAGTCTATAGGTAAAAAAAATATATATGTACATACATTATTATAATGCTGATTTTATTCCAAAAAATACGCAAAATGCAATTAAGATAATAATTATTATAAAAATTATTAGATAAGATTAAAAAGAAAGAGAAAACTAAAATAGTTCAAGATCAAACCATTATTTCTACCAGCTCCGATAATCCCTATAATTTTCTCTTTACAATAGATTTTTACTGGGTATCATGTATTTTGTTTGTGTATTATGGAATATGGAATCGAATCACTCAAAATTCAAAGTAGACATACATGCTAAGTATATTCTACTGTATTTTTACAATACACTAAACTAAAAGAATATACATGAAAGTAATAACAGCAACAACAACAAAATTGAGAATACCGACTCCAATTGGATTATTTAGAATATTAAATATTGATGCCGGCATTAATTCACAAACAACTAAAAATACTTATTGTTGTATTGATATGAGTTGATACGACGAGAGGGAAAGTTATGTGATGCACTAATCGACTAATAAGCTATAAAAAAATATGATAGGAAAAATAACTAATTTTTCTTACTGACGATGAGTATATAGAGTATAGATGTATCTATATGATAAGTATTAAGTATGTGCATAACATGTAAATAGATAGTTTTCAATTCAAACTCCTTCCTTCTTTTCCTCATCTTTATGCGTGTGTATTATTATTGTGTATCTTCTTATATATAAACTGCATTCCTATGCATAAATACACACCTTCTACAACTAATAGCTCATACTAATGAATAATAATAATAATACTAATAATAATGAACGATACATATTATTTGTTATGATATTGTACCAGACTGAGATCAATAATTCATCATATAGTGGTATTATAACCTCAATCTTCTATTACAATGATATGAAAATATATAATATAATATATTACTGTTATCATCATTATATTATTATACATTACACTATAAATAAATAATAGTACTTATGCATTAGGATTTAAAATATAAACTTAGACTTATTTCCCATTTGGGAACTTTCCCATACATAATACAATATAAAACTTAACAAAAAGAGAAAGTCATCAAAAGAGAAAGTAAAGAAATATGCCATCAATAATGTGTTGCATGAAAACCTACAAGTAATAAGAATACAGAATCTATAGGGTTATAAGTTATGATATGTTATAATATATAGGTAATAACAACATGAAATCAAAATAAAATGGCATAATTTAATTACTACACATGTAACCTTATATAATTACATATTATTCTTATTATTAATTATTATTATTATAGTTGATACAAGAATTTTATGACAAAAAAGCACGTTTTGTACATGAAAAAGTAATAAGATAAGAGAGAAACATGAAAATACATATTTCTTATAAGAATACGACAACACATTATTACCATTTACGTATATATCTATAATATAAATACAAACCGAGTTATTTATGAATTCTGTATAACATAATATATCTAATTATTGTTATTATCATCCTAATCGTTGAAACGGGAAAATGAATAGATAAATCCAACATCGCCAAAAAATACTTATACATATATATATACTTATATACACATGCACATTAAATACATGAGGGTATGCGACATGCAATACATATGTGTACATTCGTGAAACATGACAACATAAACTTATAATTTTGACAATTCTTTATTATTCATCACGTTCTGTAAAATCATTATTCACTAACCTCATCATAATTATAGGGGCAACGTAAGCAAAAATTAAAAACCAATGATGTACAGAAATAAGTTCTACTCGACAGTTTTCTTCAGTACGAGACATGAAATGTCAGACATGAATTTTTTTTCTTCATATTTGTGTTACGAGATATTACTTAGGTACAGTACTTGACACATGTGTATTATGTATTATCAATCGTGCATTCTTTTTTATAAGTATTTATATGAAAATAATTATTACTACTGTTACAGATTTTACCGACTATACAAACTCCTACATTTTAAACACACATTTATGTAATGTTCATATAAGTTATAAAATATCTCTGTCTCTTTCAAGACGGTGCTAAACTTTGTTACATTTTTAAAACCCTCTACTAATTACTAAGTACTGTTGTTTTTATTGCAAGTTATCTAGTTTTAGGTTACTCTACTTGTTTTACAACGTTTTTTCATGCAGCATGCTGCATTAATATGTTAATATCGTGTGTGTAGAGTTTAGAGTGTAGACACACTCCATGTTGAAATTAATTCTGACCGAAATATTTATATGAGATGATATACACACAGTGGTGATGATTTTGATAGCCTCGTTTCTCGCTTTCAATAAATAATTAAATAGGAGAACAGTATATTATTATTATAAACATTAAAAGTTGTGAAACTAATATACATAAAATAATATGAAGAAAACTTTTACAGTATACATCCAGACAAAAGAAAAGGTTGTGATAACTGGTTATATAGTTGAATATATGGAAAACTCACACATTTTGATATAAAACGTATGCATCACTTCTCATTTCAGCCCTTCAAAAAGTACCCTCATTAATAAAATAAAATAAAATAAAAAACATCACACTCAAATACTACAAAATCACTGACGACTTATGTATTCAATGCCAACACATACACGATTGATGAACAAAACCTCTCTATGTACTTTTACTGCTAGTGAGAAATTAGAAACTTTGTATATCGGACAAAAAATTCAAATCATCAATGGCAGTGTTCAAAAGTAAAAGATTGATGTCGAAAATTAAGCTTAGTACAAACTATATATGTAAAACTAAAAGAAAAAATACCCATGTACAATTATTATTACTACTCCATTATATTGTATTGTGTATTATATTCTATAATTATATAACAATTCCAATTACGAGTTCTTGACTATATGAGTCAACGTAAGTTCATAAGTAAATGGATATATTCTAAAATTCTGCATAATACATCAAAAAAATAAATATTCAGTTCAAAATGTGCAAATCTGAAAACTAGAGAAAGTGTATATGAAATATGAAAATGTGGAAAACCAAAAAAAAGTATTGTTGCAGCAAATAATATTATTCTTATTATCAAATGACAGTTTGCCAACATTGACGTACATCATACAAATAAGTTTAATCATTGTTATCGATAAGCATATATTATTATGTACTTATACTTACAGACAGTAACAATAATAAATACATTTTCTATTATCCTTCATACAAATACTATATCAAATCTCCATTTTTCAATCATTTTATTTGTAAATAATATAGTATAGAAATAAGAAATAACAAAACATTAGTATACAAAACATATATTATGATGGTCTTGGAAAATTTATTATGCATTTTCGTGCTGATTCAATTTTCAATACTATACTCATACCTCATACCGCATATTTACTTCATAATAATATATAATTACACTTGTACTTAACTTCTTGAGATCCTCCATATTTCTGTCTATGTTTGCCATTATATATTTAAAATTTTATTTTTGTGTCAAGTTATTACTTCACATTGTTTTGTTAATAACTGAAAAACGGGTTTCTATTATATACATTATTCTAGAATTCTATGAAAAATTTTACTTGGATTCTCCTAAACTTTAAAGTACAACCTAAAATTAATTGACTTATTTTCATTGGATACATTCATTGTACAATAGAGTACATCAACTACTAGGCTAACCTTAGAATTTTCAAAGTTTTACTACTTTGTATTTATATAGTATACATGAAAGATTAAGTATGATTCCTTCCCTTTCGTTATTGCAAATCCAATACTTTTCCTGATCAACTAGTATATAAACATTGTCTCTGAGCAAGATTTAATTTTATCACAACGATATAATGAATAGATACAACAACCACACAACATTTACATGTATACTTATTACATAACTAAACTGGTTGTTTATTTATACACTATACTAAAATTAGAATGTACAAATTTTCCTATGAATATAATATTGCTTCAATCTTGATTCGTGATACATATTATATAAATACGTAATACATATATTATGACACACTATAGTTAGTAATCAAATTCAATTAATTTTGGAACACATCATCCTCATCTTCAAGAAACTCTTTTCCTGCCTGCCTACGAGGTTTTGTCGTTTTTGATGGTGTTGTTATCTTTTCTACTCGTCGTTTATTTAAAAGCAATACGTACGGGTCATATGCAGTGTGTTCAGAAGATAGGAACGGAATATAGAATGCTCGGAAGAAGGGATGAGATTTTGCTGAATTTAGATATGGATACTCGTAGATAATTTCCCATTCGTTCTTTCGTGCAGCGTAATTTGGCTCACGTTCGGTTACACGGTCCAAATCGATCAAATCTACTAGAAAGTCACATTCTTCCACTGGAATCTGTACAAGAAAATTGTACATTTTATTATATTGTAGATTACATTAAATTTATGTGTGCTCAATAGATCAGAAAGGCAAATCTACATTTATCATGATTGTAGTACATGATTCATAGTTCATAGTACATAACCTAAGCTGGATGGATAATGTATGCATAAATTGAGACTATATAGAATTACAATATTAAATTTCTTTCATAAAGATTCCTAATAATTATTGTAAATACAAGCAAACTTCATCGCTTTGTATGTCATCATATAGAACATAGAATGCATACAAAAATAATAAATTGAACAAAAATAGTATTATTTTATAAAGTATTATGGCCTACTAATTTTTCCAGTTTTGATAGAAATATAATGACTAGAAATCCTAGATGATAACTAGAGCTTTACACTCAGTAGTAATACCTCAGTTTAATTAATATTACTATTTACGATCACTCCTATTACTTATTATTATTGGTGTATTATTGTTCTTACATTTCGAAAAAAGTAGCCTCCCTGAATTTATTAATGAGAAATGAAAAATATATGGATACTACCGAAATTAATACAATCAGCCTGAATGAAACATGAACTAAAATTAAATATAACCAAAAGTAGATTATCTACAGGTACTAAATTACAAAATACTACCTATAGAGGATTGTATTCAAAGCATGGGCGTCTATTTATGTATATATGTATATATATATATAAAATACATTATACATAAATACTGTAGTGTGTAAATTGAAAATTGATTATTATTATTGTTTTTGTCGGAAATTGAAAAATCTATTTTTCTCATACATCTTTTATGCCATTTTGTATTAATAACTCAACATTCTCGCAACCCAGAAACGGAAATTCTATTATGCAACCAAATCTAGGTTTTCAAAGTGAAAATATTCTACAAAAAATAACGTGGAAAAGCACACATTGTACAAGCAGATGTATCGTTTGTTTCATGTACACGGTATATAAATCATATTGTGCTTTAACAACAGCTAACATTACTACTCAATATAATCAGGAAACTCATAATATGAGCTATATTATAGCTAAACATGATACTTTTGTAAAAATATACTCTCGTTCTCACATACTAATCTTTCTTTTGGCACGAAATTAAAGCAAAAAAAATAAAAAAAACATTATTAACTTACATAGTGAGAAACTTCTTCTTCATTATTATCGTTCATGTCGGTTGGTATGATTCTAGTCCCATTTGGATCATGAGGTGAGAAAAGTCCTGGTAATTGACCTCGAAATTCTGACTGAATAAATCGAACATTCCAGTTTAGACTTGGTATTAAAAATGATGTGGGGAAACGATGCCATTCCTTTCCATAACAAACAGTCAAATTTTTCTCCACATTCAAGAATGGTGAAGCATCCGTAGAAGCATCTCTATGTAACTGGAAATAGAGATCGAAAGGCGCTCGGAAACCTAATGATGAAAAAAAAAAGAAAGAAAAAGGGTATAAAAATAAAAGAAAATGTTCTCAATTTATGCATGTCGCTTTATTCTGTCTATGGTCAAGAAGCATGAAGATGAAGGGTAACAAAAATTTAGAAAAATTGTTTTATCATTAAAATAGGCACATTCATGTTTATGGCATGTGTATATATGTATGTATATATACACAATACATGTAATAGGTATTTTGTACTTTGTACTCTGTCCTTATATTTTTTGGACCTAATAATGATAATCATCATATCATCCTGTTAATTCTATACATGGGACACATTGAACAATGTAACATTATGATCATCATCTAAAAACATTTTTAAACATTGCAAAATCTGTGCCATTGTATTAGTATATATATATATACAAAAATGTATAAAGGATAAAGTAACGGTGCAGAAAAATTATACATGTACATGCTGTATATATATTATATAAACAATATAATTCGCAGTTCGTTTTGTGATGCTTGCTTACTTCAACAAGAAAGGAAATCGATGATTGGACATAAAGTTAATGAGGAGAGACGTGAGATGAAGCGGAAAAATCACGTAAGAACAAAGATAGGGGAAAAAACAAAAATCTGAAATGAGCATCGATTAGTAATAAACCCTGATGTCATAAAATGTTCTAGAAAACAGAGAAAATGAACTGACTTCTGTTTTCTGCGTGTATAGTTTCGTATGTGCAAAATATAAAGTTGGAGAGTGTCCGGAAAAATACGACAAAAACTGAAAAGTGTAACCCACTAGTATAATGTACCATCCCTTTTATATTCCAATATGAAACAAGAGTTTTATTACCACTAAAATTTTATTATAGTACTGGTGATGCCTCAGAATGCAAAATGTAAATGAACCAACTGAAAATAAATTGGATTCCATTACCTACTACAAACGTAAAACTGAGTGCAAAGTCACCTTGATATGTACAAACAGTACGCCAACATCATGCTCTATTCAATTCGTATACGTATAAGTCTGGTAGAATTTTATTTGAAAATTCATACCATTAACATTTTCTGGGTAACATACCTACAATATTATTGAAGTACTCTGCAAATATTATATTTTTTACTATACTTTATGCTTTATATTATAATATGTGGTGTCTTTATACTCTATATTCAGTCACTTATATTTTACATTAAAGGACACAGATTTTCTATCGTGGTAGTGCTATGTAAGGGTTCTTTTACTAATAGTACCACATTTTATATATTATATGTCTAACCTTTTTTGTATGTGTGTATTTAAAATTTTAAATGTTAACATTTCTCAGAGAAAGAGAGAGAGGCAAACATAAAGGGTTAAGGTCAAAATTTAGGTACCATTTTTACACTATTAAAACAGAAAATAAAAGTTGACTGACCGTAATGAAGAGCAAGGATTCGAGAGCAGCCGAGAAGACTAGTGAGTAGTACAGCAAAAACTCCAAACTGAGTACCAAATCTTCGATAATCCCAAAAGTAACTGCTATATTGCTTATGAAGACGGAGTAAATATAGAAAAATTTTACTAAAAATCAAGTCCAATATTTTCTGTATCGAGTCAATAGCTATTGCTCCAACGATAGGAATTAATGAATAAATTGGAAACAGAAATCTTTCCTCCTAAAAATAAAAAAATATAAAAATCATTTTAATTAGTACAATCTTCACGTATATCTGTTTGTTAAACGTTAAAGTATGTAGAAGCTTAGTACGATATAGCACATTATACTCTTCGATTATTTGTCATCTACATGATAAATTATTAGTTATTATTATTTATATTATCATATAACATTATATGTTCATTTATTTATAACTTATAAACAAATAAAAGTTACTTACTTTGTGCGGTTGAGCTAAGAAAACACCTAACCATAAAAATACAGTTGCAATTACTGTAATTTTTTGCTTGATATTGTAATGGTATTTTAGCGATAACATGAGAACAACTGGACACATTAATGTTCCAATAAACATTATGTTGAAATTCAAAATTCCATTAATGAGATAAAACGTCCATGGTTCCGTTCCATACAGATCCGGTCCTTTTGATGAGAAAATGTTATAACTTACAATATTTAATGGTGCTATTACGAGTTTACCATAATAGTTTGAGTCTATTGCTACTATTGGAATCTAGAAAAAATAAACAAACGACAATAATATTTATAATTATTATTGTTTATTCAAGCCAAAATATCACAGAAAAAAAACGTTCAATCCATAATTTATTAACTATATTAAGCATATTTTAACAAAAATTGAATATCATGTTCCTTACCAAAATGACTAAAAACGATATAATGGACCATTTCAAAAATAACATAAATTCACGTCGAATAAAAAGAATGTCGATTGCAATGAAAACCCTTAAATTAAAAAGATAGAGCACATCATGTTATGAATTCAAATAGTAATATTAGTCTGGCTAATTTTTTTCTCTTTTACGTAAACATTCTTTAATTTTTTTTACAGTTCTAAATTAGAATAACCATTATACGATTTTATTGGCTTACCCAGTCAACGCAGCAAAGGGCCAACTCAACAATGCAGACAATGCTACACAAAATATAGCTAGTTCATCTCGGTTACTCAACCATGCACCGATAGCAAATGATGTCATGTAGCTAGAAATTATTTTACAAAAAATAATTAGTATTCGTGTTAGAATTAATATGAATTACATTGATTTCACACAATATGATATGAAAAATACCTAGAAAATGCGGAGGGTAAATACGCTGATGAAGAGATAAACATTCCTGGAGAAAACAACGATGCAACCAAAGCAATACGGCTAACATTTCCACCAAATGTATTCCGAACAGCTCTAAAATAAAAAAATAAAAAATAGTCATCAAAATCCAATTATTTCAATACCCGAATTCAGAGTTTTTTATATAATGTACTATATTATGAAGAACTTGTGTAATAATACACACTAAAATTATAAACAATATATTGTGGTAGAGTATACGAGTATTACCGGTATAAATAAACTTCAGAAAATGCTGAAATCAAGGATAAAAAACAACGAAGAAAGAAAAATACGAGAAGAGGACTGGGATGTAATAAAGTCTCATAAATTTTTGCTGGAACTGCATGGACTAAGATGTATGTGTAAGATCGAAGAGCGTAAATTGGAGAATATTCCCAAGTTTGAAATCCTTTACCAAATAACAAATAATGAGTCTGTAATAATATAAGATAATATAAAAATCAAATTATTACAAAATTTACAAGTACTTTACATAATAATATATACAATATTGATTGTCATACATCATACATATTATAAAAATAGAATCAAATGGACATACCGGTTCCCAATAGTTGAATGTCTGAAAAAGAATACATACTTATTCAATTATATATTATAATGTGTAGCATGCAATTAATATATTATGTACATAACGCATAGTACATGATCCACTATACTCTAATTTTGATTAATATAGAGAAAAATAGAAAATTTACCTCATCACAATCTGATATTGACATCCATAGTGCAGCAGCAAATCTTGCAGAAAGTATGACTTTAAAACTTGAATATGGAGATGGTGACCATTCTGGATCTGGTTCAGTTGGAACATTTACTTTTTTGGTATCTTTGGTCAGTTTGGCTTTATTCCTTCTTAAACTTTTATTGTTATAACTTAAATCATCTAAGACGGCTCGATCAGAGTCTTGTTGATGTACTGCATATTGCGTTGTAGAAGAAGGTCTGTAAGAAAGAACAACATAACATTTACAATAATTATAATAATTACTGTGTTTATCTAAAAAATCTTTCCATATTTTCATGTATTTTGGACAGTATCAACAAAATAATAATGATAACAGAATTAGTAATTAGTGAAAAATAAATAAAATCATTTGAAGTTTTAAATGTCAATTTTGACTTACTTTGATATTTTCCGTTTTCCCTTGTTAGTCCCACCCATGATTATTTGTTATTTTATTTTTATGATATAAAGTTGTAAAACACCAACATTTATGTAAACTCACTAACAACATGTGCCTATATTATGTGCAATCTTGATTAAATGCTCAATTACAGTAGTGTGACTAGTCGGTAAATATTTCTCATTTCTCTCGTCAATCCAAAATCAAATGGGCATCAACTCATCCGCTCATCTGAATTTCAAGGAAAAAAGGCTTTTCGTTCATTTTATGCTGTAGTAGGATTTTTTATACACACATTTTTTTCACATGCATACAAAATAAAATCGAGATTAAATAATGTTCCATTGTAAAATAGGTATTTAAAGAAGAAGAATACTTATAGTCTTTTCAGATTAAAAATATTTCGACAATATATTTATTCATTTTTATATCATATATTATACAAAAGGGTATTACAGCCACAGGCTCAAAAGTTATATATATCTGGACATTTTTAATTAACTGAACTATACAGAGTTAGTCAAGAGTTTATAGACTATAAAATACATGAATTCACATTTCACAATCAAAACTTCCAAAATATAGTACACTTTCTGAGTTTTGACACACACACACGTTTACATAATTTGATAAAATTGGCCCAGACAATATTATGACACTGTATTTTAAGCATTATTATTACACATTCACTGAAAACTGAACAATTCGCCATTTTACACAGATTTGGATAGGATATGCACACTTTTCATTGAAACAGTGTGTATAATGTGGAATAAATAAATGACAACGACTATATATTGTGATTATACATATGCAGTTAGATATACTATGAATTCTTATGTATTATGTATTACAGGAAGTTTGTTCATCATTCATCAAACTTGACTTTCATCTTGAGTTTCGTCTACAGGAGATGCTTCAACTGTTTCTGTCTCAAAAACGTCTTCTCCGATCGGTGAAATTTCCGTAGAGTGATCCTTTTCTGGAATCTCTTCTGCGTCACCTTTTTGAACTTCTTCGTCTGATTTTATAGATTTACGAGCAGATGTAACATCCTCCGAGTGCTCATCAAAAACAACTGATGGGGAATCATGAGGTCTATACATTTGGAAAAAATAAGAAAAATAGTCATTGGACTGTATTAGTTACTTGTACAGTACGTATTATTTACACACATAATGCATATATAAATGTTGTGAAAATGTGCAATTTACTTTGAATGTCTCTTGTCTCTTATGTACTTTGCTTGTTCTTAGAATAGGTATTACTATACTTACTGAAAAATTTTACTTACTGTTCTGATTTGAATATTGTTGTTGTTGTGTGAGGAACAAAGAAAGGAGGAGGTTCAGTTTTTTTCATTTCTTCTATTTCCGCTTCTTGTAGTTTCATTTTGATTTTGGATGGATGACTCGCTGATATTGCTCGTATTTTAGCTCGAGATGAAGTTGGTAACTCTTGAGGCACAATACTTTTGGATTTTTGTGCACTCATTTGTCTTTGATATTCTAAGAGTTTTGCTTTATGTTTTGATTGTGCTAGTGGCTGAACTACTGTTTGACTCGCAATCGGAGTAAGATATCGGATAGGTGTTACTTGCCTGTACAAAGAAAATACAATGATTTAAATTTTAAATTTCAATAAAAGCGTCCTCAAAAAAGTCTCAAGTGCGTGATTTTTGTACAAATGGCTACAAGGGTAATTCAAATTCATTCCAGAAAAGCAGATAACTAAAGTGAATACAATGATTATTATTTATACCCTGAATGATATGGAGATGTAGATTCATTCACCGAAAGTCGTTTCCGCAGTCTCGGAATAATTGGTTCCAATTCAGTGTTTGCAAGAAAGTTCAGAGTTGTTCCTCGTAATTCTTGATGCAGAAACAAAGTTTTTTCTAATGTTTTTAATCCAAACTAAAATCATTCATAAACAGAAAATGCATAAAGTACATGAATACAAATTCAAAATTCAAGTTAAATGTACAAAGCACAAATACCAACTCACTAGAAGAAAGTAAATAATTATCAGAAGACATACTCTAATAACTAATAATAAGTACCTCAAATTTTTCACGAGCACATCGAAGTTTCAAATCTAATTCAATGGCTTCTTTATCTTCATGAATATGAAGGCCAAGCTCACGGATAAGTCTGGCAGCCATTTTGGTTGCTCGCTCAATTTTGGATTTTTGATTTGCAACTTCAAAATGGATATTATTTAATTCATATTTTTTCTCAGCTAGGAGTCCTTCCAAAAATAGTTTGGCTTGATTCGCCTCACCAACTTCCGCTTGTCGAACCATTTGAGCATTTTGAAATTCAACCAATCGTTTATCTGCTTTTCTTTTTCTAACCATGAATAACTTTTGTTCTTGCTCCATGTCAGCCAGCATTTTGGCTTCGGGAGCTAAAAATAAAAACGTTACTCATTAATAATTTTTAATTTTCTTTTGGGTGTGATTTACTTACACAATGGACAATGGACACAGGTAGTAAATACATAATATACCATTATTCATCACAATATTATAGTAAAAACAATTTATCACAATTTTTTTATTAGATTACTTTCAGCAGAAGCTGGTGCTAAACTGTCTCGAAAAGCAACATTAGAACTCACGAGGACCGAAAGAGTATTCTGTAATGCTGCAATTTCCTTTTCAGCTTCCTTTACTTTGGCGTCCCACAAGTCTCCTTCACTGAAAAATGTTTTCATTTATATACATTTTTGGAACTGCAGTGACATTCATATTGTATATCTATCAATATATAACAATATTTAGTGGTGCTTAGTAGAAATTTTCTTTCAAGTTTTCATACGTAAATAAAAGGTGAAAGTCAGAGGTACAATACAAGTCATGTGAAGATGTAGAAGCAAAACACGATATACGGTATAACATATTATGCATATAATCACCGTTTGAGGGCTTCTTTTTCTTTGGCATGTTGCAATATATAGTATGACTCGGAATGACCTTCATCTCCTCCCATACTCATGGCTGTGATAGTGTAGTCATAACGGGTCTTTGTCCTCTCAATTTCAGTCAAAACTTCTGAAATGTAAGCATTTAGTTGAGCACGTTCATCCTTTAAATTTTTCAGTTGAGATTTGAGCAGATTTATGTGGAGATCAATTTCGGCCCGTCTTTCACTTGCAGCCTAAGTTTCAGTAATATTATAAGGTTTGTCGACAATAAAGTTAAGAAAAGTGAATACACAAAATATGCATATATATAAAACTTTACACAAATTCATAAAATTATTTGTCATACAAAGTTGAAAAACAAGCCTAAATGTTTACCGCTTCAACCATAATTCGTTCTTGTTCTAGACTAAACATTTTGTCCCGAGTTTGTTGTGAAAAGTTAGTGTATCGCTTCAGTTGCATTTTCAAAAGACTGGTTTCCACATGAGAATTTTGTAGCTCCTGAAGAACCTTTTTAGAGTCCAATGTACACCTAAAAACATATTATTATTAACGTATAAATAATAGCAATAACACTTGTGTCATAAAAAATAAAAAGTAATGCATTGTAACCTTTTGGCTTCCATCTTTTCAGTATCGATATAAAGTTTCAAATTTTCATTCAAAAGTAAATCATTTTGAATGTCTCTCTTCATTCGTGTGTTCACATTAACCAAATGACTCTCTTGTGCTGTTAGGAATGTCTTTGTCTTCAAAATTTCGTGGAGTTTCTCTTTAAGTTCCACAAGGTCCTCTTTTGTTGTTGTTTCAGTAGTTTGTGCAGATGCTGTATTCAGCATTTGTTGTATGCGACTTTCCAATGATAAATACTCTAATTCTAATTGATAGGCTTGCTGTCGCTTTTTCGTTACCTACAAAAGAACCATAGGTACTCAGTTTTCATGAACAGGATCAAAGTACCGAGAGTCAAAGAAAAGTTGAAATAAAAAAAAGTAAAATTATTGTATGTATACAAACCTTCAAGTCATCTGCTTTAGCTCTGTCTCTCAGATTCATAATCATAGTTTTAGTTCCTTTGATTTGATTTGTGGCTGATTTTATTTTATTTTCAAGTTCCTATGCAAAGAGAGGCATGAACATTTAATTTACATATATAGTTTTCAAATTTTTTTTTGAAAGTAAGGTACAAGTGTTTTAAGTTATATAAATCATAAATCACGGGGAAAACTTACTTTTAAATCCACACTTCGTTGCCACATGTTTCGTCGTTGTTTTTCAATTTCTTGAAGTATGACTTCCGTTTTTTGTTCTTCAAAGTCAATCATTTTTTCAATTTCTCTAGTCTTTTCTTCAGCTGTCATTGTATCTAACAAGGCTGCATCATGACGAGCTTTTGTCTCTCTCAATGACTTTTGTGCATTTTCTAGTTTTTGATTCATTCTTGCGAGTTCTTGCTCATGAGCTTGAATTTTGGCTGAGACTTCTTTTACGATTCTAGA
>JABASP010002572.1:0-19141 GCA_019776565.1 Sminthurinus signatus | reverse complement strand
CATTTCAGAAAAAAATCCCCAGAAACCCTCGTATTCATTTTTCTATCTTAATGGCGGGAAGATTTTAAAATTGATTTGCTCCTAAACGGCAGTACCGATTGTTATGAAATTTTTTTTGCACAATCTTTACTCGATTGTCTTTAAAAGATTTTAAATTTGGCCGGAAATTCATCGTTTAAGAAAATTGTCGGAACTACCGTTCCTCAGACCTGCCTGCAGGTTCTTCTCAATTTTTAGTTCACACTTGAATTTATTCTTCCATTCCAGCTTATTTTTCTCCGACTTGTCAAACTGGAATGGAATTCAACTCTCACCATTGTTATTCTTTATTGTCATCGTCATTGTCACTTGATTGTCATTCTGTCATCTGTCATTTATTTAAATCTTGATAAAAAGGTCATCTTTGGCATTTTTGTTCTACTTTTTACATAATTTCAATATGCAAGCATTTAGAAGCCCTACTTTTGATATCTTAAAAAGAAAATTCCGAGAATGTAAACAACAATGGTTTACAATTTACAATGGTTTTAAATATTCCCGGGTTAATTTTGAATTTAAAAAAAGTTGAATAAAAAAGGTCAATGTGAATGCCAGTGATCAGTCTAAAATATCTTTACGAGTTTATTAAATGTAAATAAAAAATAAATAAATAATAAATAAATAAAGCTGCTTAGAATCTAAATTAGTATTTAATCATGAGGAAAGTCTCCAACTTCATCTGGGAATCCAAGAATAACTGGGCCAGCATCTTCGACTCCCTCGTCAATGGATTGCTCTTCATGCAAAGCCTCACGCTTAGAACTACAAGGGAAAAAAAGAGCATGAATTTTAAACTGAATTAAAATATTATGTATACAGATCATTAATGATTAATAATCCATATCTATTTTCAATCCATCTCCATCTCCATCCTCAGCTTGTTTTGTTTACACTGCGAGGAAATGGATTGTTTTCAAAATAATTGTGAATTCTTTGAATCGGAGTTTTGGATCATGATGGTTCTTACTCGTGATGTCCGTGATGGCTGTGCTCCAAAAGGACGGATCGCTTCTTCTTCTTCTCCCCTTCTTCGTCACATTTCCTCATCTCATATGTTCCACAAGGTCTTTTTGAATCTTTACTTGGAGCTAAAACAAATTATGGATGGAAAATATATTAAAACCGGAAAATAGCACCAATTTCAAAATACTTTTTTAGACTAATAAAATTTTAATACAACTTTATATAAAATGATCAAAATTCCCAATGTAAAATATGCAGTTGACTCACTTGCACATGGCACCCATTTGTAGTAAATGCATCCACCATCAGCAATGGTCAAGGGTTCATAGTGATCCTTTGGCTTTGGTGGTTCCCCAGTCTCAGCAAATTCCTTGACCATGTCACAAAGAGGCGCGAGTTCCTCCATCGACAGATCATATTTTCCAGGTGGTGTAAAAGCAAAGGCTGAAGTAACTCCTGTACATTTTTAAATAAAGAAAAGTAAATAATAATTGGCTTCCATTTTTATTTTAAAAGTGTTAATTAGCCCATTATACAATATATATTACACAATCGCATTCGCGTTCCACTTTTATTTTATTATTTATTATTTCTTACCGAGGGCAACGACGGCAATTAGAGGAATGAACACTTGAACCATTATGATTATGATTATCTATCTATCTATAAATACAACTGTAATATTCTATTTGTTTTACAATTAAATTAATTCAAACTACTGCCCATTGGCCAGAACTAAAACATTCAGAGAAAAAATCATACACATAAAAAATAAATGCTCCGTCTTTCACTAATACTAATTCAACTGAGCTATGGGAAAAACTGCAGACTGCAGTGCAATGAAATGGAATGTGGACTAAGGGGGCAATTGAAACGACACGTATGAATAATGAATAATGAAGGAAAATCAATCACGTGCTTTATAATTTGTTATTACAACTAATTGTTTGTTTGTCTTTTGTCTAAAATCCCCACCTCACAATTTGTAAACACCAAGAAGGAGGAGGAGGAGGCAGAGAATTTGTGCATATTTGATGCTCATTAAACTTGAAGCTAAAGCATAGTGCGCATAAAGCGTGTGTTTTTAAGTTCTAAGTTCGAAGTTCTATGTTTTAGGTGCAACTCTGCACTCTGCACAAAACTGAACATTAGTTTTCTTGCCAACTTCCAAGTTCAATGTGTTTGGCAGTGCTTTGACTTTGCGTTTGGCTTTCGTCTCAATTTAATCTTTCTTTATTTTGAGCATGATTTTTTATTAGAGAGCAGAAACAATAGTATTAAATTGTCTATTGTCATTCGATGCTCAATATTCAGTTTTCGATAGTCACTGCTCAAAACTTTTAGTAATACCTAATAACTAATAACGGATAACGGATAATGAAATATCTAATAAATTCATACATGTGCTTCTCAACTGTCAACTGTTCAGAAGACAAAAGAGCAGCAGGTTTTTCATTATTTAATTTCTTAATGACTACTCGATTAGTGGATTAATTAAGTTATTATTCCGTATAATTGAGCACATTCACAAGTTGTTTCCTCAGGAAACTATCAGCACTGATTAAGATATTAAGAATAAAAAGATGAAAGGAGTCATTATGCGAATTCCGGCTTGTTCATTTCCCCCTCTGTACTTTGTACATGTGCATGTAAAAGTATCGAGCATGGAGATTTGAGGAGTAAAAGAGGGAAGGTCTAAATTCTAAATTTCTTCTTTGCAAAATTCCCTGCGGGAGAAGCAAGACACTTTGTTTGTTTTAAATTTCCAATCTTCTATACACCTTTTTCTCTACCGTTTTGAGTTTTGAGCTTTGAGTTTTGACAGTATCATTTTACAAAATACAAAATACAGCATTCACTTATATTAACATTGAAACAGTGAGGAGACTTTGAATTCCAAATTTGATTATCCGATGAGATTATCAAATGATGAACCGAATAGAAATATTATAAAGCATAAATGTGGCCTCAAGTCTACACTTTCAATCTTTCAGTCTTTGGATCTTTAGATAGTGAATTCAGGATGACAAGAAAAACATGAGATTTTCATATTCATATTTTACAAGTCTCATAACTATTGTCATGAAATATGAAATGAAATGAGATGGAATGAGATGCTCGTCGTTTGTATTTGTCCAGCTTCCAGCAATTTTATCCAGTATTATAAAACAGCGATGAAATTGACTTTGAACCTTCCAGTTCACATTTCTGCACATCAAATTATTCCGAGAGGAGATTAAAAATTAAAAGTTAATCCCGTGTGTTAAATGTTAAATGTTAAAAGTAAGATTAAAATGTTGGTCTAGAAAAGGTGAGATGAGGATTTACTATTTGATCATTTTGATCAGTTTGGCCTGGAAGGACTTTTGAAATTTGAAATTTCAAGTTTCAACACACATGTCTTCTGTCCGGATGAATGAAAAGATGAAAGCCGTCAGAACTCATAGCTTCAAACGCCAAACTCCAAACTCCAAACTGTATTCTGTATTCAGCATACAATAGACAAAGACGGAGAGGAAGATGACTTCATTTCACCACACGTTTTGTAAACAGTGTACACAAAATGCCTAATAAAAAGAGTAAAGACTTGATGAAATTTCTAATTTCTAATTCACTCACACACTACTCACTTTACTCATCAGTTGAATGTTGAACGTTGAAAGTTGAATGAAGCTCTCACTCCTGTTACACGAAGCTGGAAATTAGAATTACAAGTGTGTTAAATGAAGCTCATCATATTTTTATTATTATCCCAATCCCAAACCCAATTCCGATCCTGATACTGTAAATTGTAAACAGTAAACAACAAACAGTAAACAGCAACTCATCATCACCACCTTCTTCTTCTTCACATCATTTGCTTCAATTCAATTCAAGTCAAAGCCATAGTGTAGAATGGAGAATGGAGAATGGAGAACGACGGGATTTCATTAGCACATTTATACTCAATTGTTGTCTTTTTCTTCCTTTTCATCTTCATCTTCATCATCTTCTGTATACTGTATACTTTTATACTTTATACGGAAGACGGATAAAGCCGGAACGATGAAAACGATGAACAAGGTTCTTGTCGTCTTTAATTACGTATTGTTTTCCATCCCAATCCCATCGTAATCATGGTGATGATCAGCCCAGGGACTTGCGACTTGGAAACTAAAAGACACTACATTGTAAAAGTACATTTTATATTGTACTTTGTACTTTGTACAGAGCACATCTCACATCTCACATCTCAAAAGCTCCAGCCTCAATCGACTACATGGAAATTGAAACATGAAATATGAAATATGAAGCGTCCATACGTACAAAAAAAAAGAAAGAAGATGAAGAGTTGCTTAATAATGAAGATGAAGTGAGGAGTGAGGAAATTGTTTCATGGAGAGAGAGGAAAAGAGAGAGAGAGTGAGAGAGAGAGAAGAGACTGCCTGGGCATTTCCTAATGCTCGTAATGACTTACACACACAGACACACACAGATAAAAATGGACAGAGATGATATAGGTAATAAAGTAAGGCAATGGGATTTCATATTTTATTCTTGATACTAAATACTGAATGTACTAAATTTCTACCATATGCACCATATCTTTTGAGTGTTCCTCCGGTTTGGTTTGGTGTAATAAAAAGAGGAAAAGAGTCCTACTCATATTCATATTCATATTGTATTTTGTATTCCTTAAGGGTAAAACAGTGATGTGCGATGTGCGATTAGAAGGCGTTGCGTTCTCTGTTTTGTTTTGTTATGTTTTATTGTGTTGTCTTGAGTCTTGAGTCTTGTGTTGTGTTTGACTGACTGAGGGTTTTTTTTTGAATGATCTTCATCAGTGAGCGCGGGGTCACCTAAACAACATCAGTCACAAAGATCAAGTCATCCACCCTAAAAAAGGGCGTCAACTCAATCCTCTTCATCTCCTCTGATTCTTATGTACTCTTGATTCTTGTGCATCTTCATCTTCATTGACTTTGCATCTTTTCTTATGCCATTCACAACTGTATTAGAAATTAGAAATGTCTTCATACTCTTCATTCTATATGAAAACTGTGCTGGATTTACTATACAAACTTTGCTATTAGAGTGATAGATGTGATATGTACAAGAGTCAGAGATCAGTCATATTACAGCGTGATATCTATCTGTCTTCAAAAATACTGGGAAAATGCAAAAGCTTTTTATATTCATTTGAATTTTGGATGTGGAATTGTCTCAAGTTTGGATAGTCTGGAAAATGTAAAAGATTTCTCAAGATTTGAAATTCAAGATTTTTGAGCATGATGAGACTTGCCATTATTACGCCAAATGAGAGAAACCACAAAATACGAAATACCCATTCTGCCTCTAATTCTCGTTCTTTTTTTTCATGTTCCTACTTTTTCTTTGTAAATTTCCTGATTCCACATAAACTCCAAACTGAGTCCGTCAAATGAGCATAAGCATCAACATTATCCATTTTACTTTTTACTTGCATAAAAAATGTGGCATGCCCAGTTCCATTCCATTCCATTTGTAGACATAAATGAGCTCATTTTCTATTTCCACCTTCATCCTTCATTACAACAATGGGTTGGGTGGGTGTGGAAATTCAGCATAGAACAAATTGTATACATCTTTTATATTTATATACGAATATATTATGGAGAAAAAAAACTAATCTCTTTTCTTTTTTTTTATTTTGGTTTTACAGGTGAGAAAAAAAAATCTGGACATTTCCTCTAAACTTTAGACGTATGCAGATCACCCATCAAATCACGTTCGGACGTTTCGTGTTTGGAGTTTGGAAGTTTCCACATTTGGAACGGTTTGGTTTTTAGTTTTTAGGTTTGGCTCATCCGTTTTACTTCTTCGGCACGGCATACTCGCATACAAAATACTTTATGCATAATACATGTGTAATTCAGGCTATTAGTAAAATAATCGTCACAACAGCGTCAAATGACGCTCATTATGCACTTCCATAAATGAAAATTAATTATACATTAAGGATTAAGCACCTCCGAGTTGAGCTGCGACGTGGACTTTACACTTGGCACTGGATTCATTTCCATGGTGCGATTTGCATTTACATTTGAATCTCAAGTCTCAAGTTGTTTATGGCTTTGTTTTATATTTTATGTCCATTCATTGTAAACATGATGATCAAATTTCCAAGCATTTGATTCTTGAAAAAAAATGAAAAAAAGATCTAAATTTCATTTGATGGAGACCCAATTACTCATTTTCATATTTTCTTTCTACGCTCCATAAACTCGACACTCAACACTCGACACTCGAATCTCGAAGCTCAAAGCTCAAAACTCGACACATGTGTCAAAACTACAGTGTCTGTACATAATATTATATTAGAGGAAGAAAAACTTTTCAAATTAATCCTATTTCTGACATCTCCTCATCTTCGTCATTTTCATTTCCATTTCCATGGTTCCATGGAAGAACAGAAAAGAAGAAATGATGATAGGGAAAAAGAGGAGAGATGAAATAAGTTTAGTTTCAGATTCAGATTCATACTCAGACTCAGACTCAACTTTGACTTGAACAAGTCTCCTGTGGAAACAGATTAAATAGACTCGGACTCGGAAACTGTCACGCCCTTCAACTTCCATTAAGCCTTTTAGATTTCATATTAGAGCCATGTCTAAGGTGTGCGTATATAGTGCATATAAATAAATACCTGCACATCAAACTCATAATCGCCTTACGCACTTTCATCTTTCATCTATTTCGTATGTACTTTTAGATTGGGATTTTGGAGTTGGACCTGGATTTGGATTTGGATTTGGAACACATTAAATTATTTTACTCCTGGTACAATTTTCCACGTAATATCTCCATCTCCATTCTACCTTCTACATTTATGAATCAAGCTCACCTTTACTTTTTTTTACCAAGTCTAGAATTTAGATTCTAGATTCTAGATTCTAGATTAAATGCTCTACATACTTGTAGTAAAATAACTGGTAGTGTTGAGCGTTGAGGGTTGAGGGATACAGAATTTTCCACCTTCTTTCATTAGCTTCTATTTTCTATTTGTATCAGCATCTGTGACCTTTTCTTGATAATGTCTGTAATCTGTATAGTTACATGCACATAAATACAAATGATGTTATATACTATGACATGAAAAAAATGACAATAATTTCATCAAGAAGGAGGATTACTCCATTTTATATTATTGCATGACAGAAGTAGATACCAATTTCATATGTACAATGTACATGATCAGAATTAAAAAGTAATCCTACAAAATATCTTAATTCGTAATCTTTCATCTTTCATCTTCTCAAGCCTTTTATTCAAATTCCGTAATCGCATTTCCCCTATTTATCTTTTTAGTATTTATTATTAGTATCATTAGTAATATTATTAGGAGATGAAAAGTGGATTGAGCTCAACGGAATTGAATTGGATTGGATTATTACATAAATTATACAAACAAAATAAGAACTGTCAACACTAAACACAAAAGCTAGTAAAATCATAAATACAAACCGTCCCTGACCATAAAAACCAACCATACTTTGGATTTTAAGTTGATTATCTCCATTTTCCCCAATATAAATTATTGCCGTTTATTCTTTTTGGGCTGTATTGTGTAATTTTTGTACAAACTACAGACATTGATCTTGAATTGAATGACACTAATTTGTTATCCCTCATTTTGTATTTTTTCTAATCTTGGTCTTCAAAACCTCTGCCCAAATTTTTATTTTGATTGTAATCCTTTTTGTATAATTTATTTCTAATTTAATCTCCAGGTCAATAGATTTTTATAGGTAGATATTTCCCTCATGTCCCTCATGACAGAAAAAGATATAAAAAGAAAGGACACAAGTTTTGCTTTGGTTAGGTCACTCTTGCCTAGTGAAGATGCGAGATGCGTTGTAATTAAGAAACTATACTAGATAAATAAGTACTCTTGTCATCAATCTCAATTCTTAATTTTATCCTCATTACCATTTCTATCATTGCAGTTCAGTTCACAATAATTCCCAATTCCCAGTGCACTTGCTGGTAGATTGTAGATTATCCTGCAGTCGGCATTCCACATGATACTTGATTCAGCTTGTGTATTGTGTATTGTGTGTGCCATTGAATAAGTATGTGAGCGTGGACGACAACGGAATAAAAATGAGATGCTGTTAGCTCTTTTGTTTTCTTTTTTGTTTTTGCCTGTAGTTAAGTTGTTTTCTTTTTTTTTTGTTTTTATTTGATCAATGATCAAGAGGCAAAAAATGGAAGACTTAAGACTTACGCATTCATGCACACACACACAAACTCTTAAAATGTACTCGGGAGAATAAATATCTTGTACATTTTATATTTTATACATACATAATACATAGACGTGTTTATTGTTAAGTCTGTGCACATTAAACCTTATACATAATACATTATAGCATGTCCAATTCTCATTCTAATTCTTAGACAAGATAAATACTAAATACATACGCATCATCTGTATGGTGTATGTGCTTGTACATAGGATTGTAGCCTGTTTGGCCTTTTCTATGTAAATGTTTACAAATATGTCAATTCCATTCATTTAAGACTAATGTAATGGCGATTTGAGTGGAGAGAGAGAGGAAGAAAAAAAGTAGCTGTATTAGATATAATTGAGATGCTCATGTTGATCAAGCTCAAGCTCAAGCTCAAGGTAGAGTGAAAAGTTGAACAGGAGAAGCTTGAGCTCAAAAGCTTTTTTTATCGTGCCGTTCCTTCCTGTTCTTCTTCCTTTATCCCAATGAGCACTCACATTACATTTTACCCATGTGTATTATGTATTATGTGTGCATACAACAAACTACTTGTATCTTGTATATCGAAGTATAATGTACACCGTCACAGTTGATAGTGCATACTCGATGTTCAGTGTTCAGTGTTCAATGCTCAATAAAAAATGTTAAGCTCCTTAAATGCTCAATGCTCAGCCATGAACGTGAACATTGAGCATAAAAAAAGAAGGAGCAAGAGAAAGAGAGAAACATGGTAAATGGTAAAGGTAAATGGAATACTGTAGACTGTAGATAGGAAAGAGGGACGAAAACAGAGAAACAAAATAATAAATAATGATTTGAGCAGAGTAAAAAGAAAAGCAGTAGCAATGTGTAAAAAGTCTGTCTAAAAAATTGGAGAATATCAAAAGAATGAATGTATTTTACAATCTAATACAGATTAAACAAGAAACACTAGTACACAATTTACATTGAGTTTGATTCCATTGAAAGGAAAAAGGTGATTTTTCCTTATTCATCCATTCTCTGTTCACTGTTCTCCGTTCACTGTTCTCTGTTTTCTGGCCTGTCCCATCAGGCATTATTTTCCATTAGTCGATTGTCAATTCTTTCCTCTATGGGAATTGGAATAGATTTACTCGAGTCTAGAGTCTAGAGTCGACTCGCTCCTGTTCATGTCCAAAAACGATAGGAGAAAAAACAAAACACTCTTTTTTCCCTCTTATTTTTACTTGTGTTTTTGTTGTTGTTTCTGTTTATGTTTTGTTATCCGCTCCTCTCATGCTTGACTACTCAATCTTCAATCTTGAATGTTTAATGTTGAATGTTTAGTTGTTCAATCAGCTTAATAAAAATTAAGGTAGAAAATGCTGCCACATGCGACATGCAATATGCAATATGCAATAGTCTCCTCTCTAATTTGAATATCCAATATTGAGATTAAAACTGGAGATGGAGGATGTAGAATAGAAAATGAAAGCAACCATTTAACATTTAACAAATGTTGATGTAAAAATAAAATGGGATTTGACATGAAATAAATAAAAATAAGTAGAAATGAAGAGATTATGCATAATAACCATGTTGTTCATTGTTTAGGGAATTAAGACTTTCTGTGTAGTAAATGTAAATGGTAAATGGTAAAGCTTGGCGGACTTAGCAGTGAATTTATGTGCTCATTCCTCTTGATTAGCAGATGCGTTGAGAGTTGAGAGAAGATTGTTCTGGATAAAAAAAGTCCAGCATCAAGAATGTAAAATCCAGAATCTAGAATCCAGATCCAGGCTTAAAATTGTAATTGTAATAATATACATGTCTTACGCTTTGCTGTACCTTTTGTTTTCTCTTTACTCTTTACTCTTTATCTGTCAAACAGAGCAAAGGATTTTAACTTTGGGATTCTGAAATGTAATGTATTCATCAAGAATCAAGAATCAAGATTCAAGATGTTATCACATTTTTGTGTGTGTCTACACAAACAAGAAACAGAAACAGTGAGAAAATCCAGGATCTAGAAAGAGTGGACATGTGCATTTAGACTTTAGAGGTTTAGAATTCCGCTCAAGGAAAACTCACTCACCCTGTCCTTTTCTGCCTCACTCTGACTTTGTCTTTTACCTTTTATTTCTGAATGCCGTTGAAAGGGAGAAGAAGGGAAAAAAGGAGAAACAAAAGTACAAAAGAATAACACTTTGATGTCCAATCTCATAATTGATGCAACATGAAAAACAAGGTTCATCAGATCGTCAGATCATCAGATTAAGATTGTATCATAACATAATCGCATTAGACTTTTATTCTCCTTTTCTTTTCTTCCGTTGACTTTTGCATAGCTTTTTCCAGTGTCCATTTCCAGTTCTCCATTTTCCTTCGAAACAAATGTCAAATTCAAACGTTAGTTGCCGACTATTTCCATTTTTATTATTTTATTTTTTTCTTAGTTTTTAAATTTAATTCTAATGACATTCATTTGAAAGCTTTTTTAACCTAATGAAGATAAATCAACATGAATTGTCTATGCAGTTTTTTCGTTTTTTTGTATCTTGTTTAATAAAAGAACCCAGAATTATTAAATTTGCCTCATGTAATTTAGTTTTAGTTTTAATTTTATCATCCGTTTTGGTTAAACAAAAGAAAAATAGAGAATTAAGAAGAAGGAGAAGTCGTGCGTATGATGCAGAATGCAGAATTTGAGTCATGAGTCTAGAGTCTAGAGTCATGAATATGAATCCAACGCCAAATTCCAAATTCCCAATTCAAGTTCACACGTACGATAAAAATGGTGAAAAAAATATAAGACAAAGATGAAAAAATGTGCGTGAGAGAGAACATGAGAATTTTGTTGAGTATGAGAACGAGAATTAGAATTAGAACCAGAACAAGAATCAGAAAACATGTGAGTTTCTATCTTTCTATTTACTCCATTTTGTATTTTGTCTCATGTCATGTAATTTACTTGAACAGAGGAATAGAGAATTTAGGTAAAAAAAAAACAGAAGGTAGGATCTAGGTATTTTTGCACACACTGTAATTACACTAGAATTCATGAGACACTGCAAATTGTACAATGTTCAGAGTACAGTGTACAGATAAAGAACGGTACATGAGCTTAATCATGCTTGAGATTAGGAAAATTTGGGCACATAAAAAGCTCATAGATAGATTCACGTAGCACGTAAATGGTGAATGGTGAATTGTGAATGCATCACATTTCATGTGTAGTGAGATGCCAAAAAAACAGAGGTGCGGTGGTAAAGCACCGTTTGTTATTTGAATCATGACGCTCTGCTCCTTTTCTCTGTCTCTTGATGATGAGCAACGAGCAATGTACAATGTGCAATGTGCAATGAACAGGAGTCACTAGACACTAGTACAAAAAGTATAAAGTATAAAGTGAGAACTTTTCTCACAGAAGCTAGAAAACAACTGACATTGCCTTTGACTTGGTTCCTTTTTCAACAAGATTTCTACGTATTGAGTATCAATGGTCGATATTTGGTAGAATTTGTGGCATAAAAACTCTAATTTCCATCTAAAATCTGCATTGTGAAGATTGAATATTGAATATGCTCTACTCCTGTCAAACGTCAAACCTCACATATGACACTGTATACTGTACATATATCACACGCTGCAAACCTACAAGAAGTACCTTTCAACTTTCAACGGATTCCTCCAATCCTCTAAAATGATGAATCGATATTGGATATTCCGTTTCATGAATGAGGGTTTTAATTTTACTATCATCAGCTTTTTCTGTTTAATTTCAAATTTCAAACCTACCTTTTTTATTCTCAAATTATTTATCCTCATGTTGACTAACATTATTTATTTACTATTTACTAGTTAACAATCCTGATTTTTTATTGTAAACTTACAGGTAGTAATTGTAATGATAATTATTATTAAAAATTAAGTTTGTCTCGTTCATTTGTTGATAAATTGCTTGTGTATAAAGTATAAAGTTGGTCAGTCCTGAGTCGTAATTCACTCACTGTCCGATTTAAACTCATGATTACTATGATTATCATTAGGAGTTGATTTGGAATTAATCTTAACATTGACAGTGTGAGCTAACAAACTAAACCAGCCAGCACCAGAGTAAGTGCAATTACCCGTATTATCATCACAAATTTTTACCAGTAACCAGTAGGTCCGACGTCCGACATGTTAACAACTAACAACAGACAAGAGAATGAAAATGGGAATAGGAATTTGCACGGTTATGACTTTTGAATTTTATACAGACTGTTTTATGTGGGTACATGTACAAAAGAGAAGAGATCCAGCGAGAAGTTTGGAGTTTAGAGTTTGAAGTTTGGAGCATACATTTTTCAGTACAGGGAAAACGTGCAGAAGAGGAAGAGAAGATTACATGGATGTTTGCAGAAAACAGAAAACAGAAAACGGGAAAAAGAGGCGAGAAGATAACAGGATTTAATTGATACCTCGGACCTCGGACTTGTTCCTCTTCTTCTACTCCTAGTTTTTTCAATACCTACATCAAACTGCAGTGTGGCTAAGCTTTTGGAGCAGCCAGCATCTGCTCGTGTTCGATATAATTTATTTATTCACTTACTTATTTATTTGCTCATGGGAGGAATGAAAAGAAGACGAGGAGGAAAACTAGAGTACAAATTGTACAATGTACAATGTACAATTTAGACAGTGTTGAAAGCTTTGTATCTTGCATCTAGTTTCTCATTTCACCTCCCTTCTACCTTTTTACATCATGGACCCTGAGTCTCGAATCTCGAGTATTAATTTGAAATTCGTGAAGAATATCAAACATAAACGGGAAACGGCCGTGTGTATTATAGAATTATAGAGTAATAGAATAAAATATGTGTGTGCACTTCAAAAAAAGCACAGTGTAAACTCAAAACTCAACACTTTCATCACCTCTTTTTGGAAGAAGATACACTCACAGCATATCTTTTTACTACTTTGCATTGTACACGTAATATGTAACACTCGACCTGGACTATAAATTTTATATTTTGCAATATTGCAGATATGAATGCAGCATGTCGAATGTTGAATGTTGAATCAAGCCCAGTCTACAGTCTGCAGTTTAGTCTAGCCAAGCCTAGTTAAGCTAAATTTGTTACCGTTGGACGTTGGACGTTGGATGTGGATGATACATGATGAAAGATAAATTAGGAGTCCATAAAACATAAAGTATAACAAATAACAAATAATACAGTAAACTACGGCTTCAATTTTAAACTATAGAAGTAAAAATATTGTAAAGTTCCGCATTTTTTTTGAACCCAAAATCAAAATCAACATCAAAAGAAAACAAAACACAATGGTGAATCTTTCTCTTTTCGTGTCTCTTTTATTTTTTACTTGTAGTTTGTAGTTCCTTCTTTATTCTTTATTCTACTTGGAGATAATTTCATCTAGTTTCTAAGTTGTTTGTGGTGTTGTGTTGTCACGAGTCACGAGCAAATTAGCCAGGTAGCTAGTCCATTAACTGCACATATTTTTCAACAATTTTCAATAATTCACAATCTCTTCACGATCTTGGTCAAAATGTGTACAAAAATAGAAGAATGGGGAACATAAAACATGAGTAAATCACCATCGCCGTCTCAACGTCTCATTGAGCCAGACTTTACAAAGTTTTTACTGTACTTTGTACATTGTACATATTGGTTCAAACTGTGCGAATTCCAATTCGAATTAGAAATTAGAACATCCAACATTGTATTTTTGTTCGGGGGAGCTTCTAATTTTTGTAACAAAGTATATAAAATGTAAAATGGAAGCTCATCATCTTCATGAGCTTTATGCAACCAGCAACAAGTTGCCAGCGGCCACTACAAATGGCAACTGGCAAATGGCAGAAAGAAGCTCGTGGTGATGAAAAAGTTTGGTGAAATACAAAATACAAAATATAACAAGCAACAAACAAAATATGTGTAGTGTGTAGTGTGCACTTGTTTGTGAGTATCTGTGAAAATGCGTCTAGAACGGTTGACTTTGGTTTGTTCAGTGTTGCAAAATGTAGACCGGATATACCATTATTTCATTGATTCCCCCACATGAACAGCGTACACTGTACACTTTACAGTAAAAAACGACATTGTATTGTCACAGGATGATGATGATAATAATGATGACGACGACACAAATATTTCCACTGTTTCAATGTTCAGAGTCTACGGTTGATTTTGGCTGCACTTTTTACTGCTGGTTGTCGTTGTCTTTTCAAGTTTCGAGGGAGGGGGTTTGATGGTTGGTTTTTTGTACTTGGGAGATATGACATACGATGTACGATATAACGCAGAACATGGATTAATGTAATACTTTTAGTGCTTAAAATGTAATGTGTAATGTGTAAATGTCCGTTGGTGATGTCCAGATTAAAGGTGTACATTGAACATTGAACATTGTATGTTGTGTGTAAAAAGAGGAAGATGAGGACAATGATCATGTCTGTGTATAAAAACTAAAAACGTTTTCACAAAAATTCAATGGCTTGAGTCAGTTTTATCTGTGTTTCTTTTTGCCTCTTGTCTCTTGTCTAATTCCTGTGGACCGTACCATGATTGACGTTCAACGCACAAAGCACAGCACAGTGAATAGTGCGAAGCATAATATAATATTTAGACTTTGTATGTTTTGTAGATCCTTTTTATTCTTATGTCATTCTGGCTAATTTTTTGTACAATCTCCAATCTAAAATCTAAAAGCTACAGTATACGTAACAAGTAGTAGAACTCATAGCAAAAAGCGTATCATACATCATTTATCATACCGTTGTTATGCTGGTAGTTAAAAACCTGTATTATTCTGTATTCCGTATTCCGTAATTCTGTAGGATTATCTTGATCCTCATCATTCATCATTCATCATATTTGATACTTGATATTTGATAGTAAAACTTGTAAAAATAGACAGAAATTAAGTATAATTTCATTTATCAGATTACAACAAAGTTGAGTATTCGTACAAAGTACAAAATACACATCAAATGTCCAAAGTACAGTTATTGCATTACATTGTATTACAGCCGAGGTTATTATTGCAGTGGATTTAGATTGAGATTTATTTTAGGCTTGAAATAGATTGCTTGAAATTCTGCAAAATCTCAGCAAACCACAAGTCACAACAAGTCCAACAAATTGGCAATACTTGTTTATTTAAAGTTTAAAGTGTTGAATGTACTGCGTACTGAGCCTTTTACTATTTAGCTTTTAGCTCCTTGTCATTTTTGACTCATTAATTATTTTCAAAAGTATAAAATAGAGTTCTCTTTAGTGACGTTTGCAGGTACAAATAACTGTTCGTTAGTGGCTCATTTTTTGACTCAATTAGAGCATACAACATAAAATACAAAATACAAAACACAAATTACAAAGTACAAAGTAAAGGACAGATGATACTTATTACTTCAATAGTACACACAATGTTTCTACGACTACATAAAAAATTAGAGCTAAAAACCGCCGGTAACAACAAGTTGAACAGTGAGAAGTAGAAGAATTTAGAGATGAGAGATGAAAAGGATGATGATGATTGGGATTGTGACTGTGACGCCGGTCCATACTAAATATTACATATTACAGTAACTCGACATTTTTAGCACCTATGCTGTCTCTTGTCATTGCAAATCATTAAAACTATGTACACTTAATACTTAATCACAATTATAATCCTCATAAATCCCACTCATCACTATTCCGTTTCGCATCATCATGAGAGGTGAAAAAATACATATAATATAATCCGCACAACACATGCAGAATACAAGATGAATGTCATAGAAAGACAGAGGATTTGATAGAGACGATCAAGTGGTGAGTGTTGAGTTTTGAGGGGTGAAAAAAAATTGAGTGTGACATAATTTTTTGCTTAGTTAAACAAGAGGGGGATTTGCAATGAGTGTGATGATAATTATAATTGTAGTTTCATTCCGCCGATGGCTAATTGCTCATTCTGCTCCGTGTTTAATACACAAATTAAATTGTAGATTGTAGATACTTCTTGTTAGTTCTTAGTTCTCAGTTCCCCGCGATTCTTTCTCCTCTCCCAAGTCTCTCTTTGATAATATGTAACATATAACATGAGAGTGCAGAGTGGGTTTATTATAAATTATAAATGAGTGAGTATAACAGTAAGCGTAATGCGTAATGCGTAATGTAATAATGATAATAATAATAAATAATAATAATATTTTGGCACCCCAATGTCAGTGGAATGTCTTGGTCCGTCATTTCAAATTTCAAATCAAATTTCCTAATGATAAACTTAAACTAATTATACCCGGAGCCCAAGTTGGAGCTGGGAGTTTAGAGTTGGAGTTGGGTAAAATTCCTGACAGGAGAATATACATGTACATATACATGTAGAATGTATGAGGAAATTAGCCAGTTTTTTTTACGTCAGAGTAGTATAAAGTATTAAGTATGAATGAGGCTAATAGAAAATACAGAGAATGATGCAGAATGCAGAGTAAAGTAATCTTGTAGAGTAATGAACAAGTAATGAAATTACAAGCTAAGGGGCATCATCTCCACATAATTCACTGCCTGTGAGGTGAGGTAGCCAATGTTGTTCAATGCTCAATGCTTTATGTTCAAGCCGGTCCTCAGATTCACAAATGCTCAAATGCTAATAAACAAGCAAAATTGAGAGAGAACATGAGAACAACAAGATTGAACAAGACACAAAGTCACATTTAAATACAACATTTACATTTAAGTGCGATATGTCTTATAAATTATACCCTGTACATTTTGTATTTTGTACATTGTACATTATGAGCAGATTCTAGATTCTAGATTGTATTTTACACACCACAAAAACTCATGTAGGCTTGATGAGGAAAAATGAGATCGAGTCAGTTGTAAAATGAGGGTTGTTTTTGCTCCTGTGAATGGATTTTGACTTACAAGTTTTGAGTAGATTTCTCATACTTTTCTATGCATTTTGTACTTTGTAGTCATTACATTCACATTTACAATTTACAATTTATTTATTTAGTTTTTATCTTGTGCTGGGCTGCGTGTGCCATTTCCCATTCCACTCCAAACTAAACATTAGCTATAAGAGACTGCACTGCACTGAATTATTTCATACTGGCGCATTTTGTACTTTGGTATTTTGTCGTACATCTGTAATCCGTAATCCGTAATAATAATGTTGTGATAGAGACTTGTAATGTAATGAGAGCAGATTTATAATGGAATTTCCTGGGGCGGGCAGGCAGTCCGCATCTATGTACATTGTACATGTATTTTCTATGTACATTTATCCTACATGCTTCATGCAACAAATCCACTGCACTCAACTGCATTACGTGTTACAAGTTACATGGATGCAGTTTGTACTTTTTAGTTTGTACAAACGAAATGGCCCAGGGCAAACTCATATATGGAATGAAATGAGATTTCTTCCACCTTGAATTTAATGTACTGTTTTCATACTTCATACTTCATACTGCATCCAAACAAAACCACAGCAAAGAAACTGGATGAAGTACAGAGTACAGAGTCTAGAGCAAAAGAAGTACAGAACATGAGTATGAAGTATGAATGAATGACCAAGCACAAGTTTTAAAATTCACAATCTACAACTTACAATTTACTATTTACAATTTACAATTTACAAGTGCATGTCATTCCACATTCGACAGATACTTACAAGATACAAAGTACATAAGAAAATATTATACATGAGATTTGCAGTCTCATTCAGACTTTTGTGGACTGTGGTTTGCAGATGAGGGTAAAAAAAATTACCTACATTCAAAATCCAAATCCAAATCCAAATAACAAACAAGACACAAGAGACACAGTTTGTCATTTTAAATTCAATTCAATTGGACTCGAGTACTCAAGTTCCTCTGTCTGTTTTTATATTGACAAAATATTTGGACTGTACAGTTTGAAAGTCATTCGGCATTTGGTATTTGGTATTTAGCATTTAGCAGGATGCACCATGGTAATGATAATGATAATGAGTATGACTAAGATGATTATCAAAAAATCAAAAGGTATTGTGGACAAGCTGAGTTTGAATTTGAGTTTGAGTTTGTTGAGATGACGGATGACGGAAGAAGTAAAACAAAAACAAAGGTGCATTACCAATTAAATCATCACGAGCTGGATTTTTCTGCATCATGATCATCATGATGATGCACAGAAGAATAGACAAGAGAAAAGATAGCTGTACTTTTGTACTTTTGTACTTTTTACAGTGACAACAGTCAATGCTCAATTCTCAATTCAAGTTGTGAATAAATGTGACTGTTGAATGTTGAATGGGGCTGTGCGTAGGTTGTTATGAATTTAAACAATACGTGTTATGTTTATTCTTTTATAGCATTACATAAAAGATAAAAGCTAAATGAACTCTTTACTCTTTACTCCTCACCACTACCAAATACCACTTCCAACCAACCACCACGATGAGGATCATAATCATCTCAAGTTGCCTCTTGCCAGATAAAACAAGAGGGTTTTATTGTTTTAATTTTTTATCCCCACTCTTTTCAATCTTTTCACACTCATAAACTAGAACCTAGAAACTCAGAGAGAAAGAACAATAACAAGTTGAAAGGAAATAAAATAAAATAAATATGAGTGTAAAAAATACCAACTGTGCTGAACAGTGAACATTGAAAAACTCATCGTACGTCTAAATTCTAAATAAACAACTAAAATCAACATTCATCAGTCATCTTCTGTATTCTGTTTTCTTTTATTCTTTATGAACTCTGAGTATTCAAAGTGCAGTGTAGTGCAGTGTGCTCAAAGCTCAAAGAAAAATAGAAGATGGAGGGAGTAAATGATAAAATTACAGCCTAATTATCCCTAATTATTCCACATGCTACATGCTACACAGGATATTCTACAGATTTTGGATTTGGATCCTCAAACTGTTCACGACTCTCCATTCTC
>JABASP010002571.1:0-19152 GCA_019776565.1 Sminthurinus signatus | reverse complement strand
AACGAGGGGAGCGTGATAAGCTGGGGCAGCAACGACCTGTGTCAAACCATATGAGGAATACTGTACAGTATTTTGCAAAATGGAGTGAATTTGAGATTTGAGTCAAGTCAACATATTGAACAATGAACAAATTAATTCAAGTGAAGAAAGTAACAAAATATAACAACATTCAAATTAGTAATTTTTCCCTATAGATTCTTTTTATCATTTTTTTCAGTTTCCTCAATCCTGAACTTACAAAATGTATTATGAAAATGAAATAGAATTATAATTATTGTGAATTGGACTTACAGCTGGGGCGGCGGCGAGAACTCCTGGATCAGCAGATCGGGCAACACGGACAAGGGCGGGTTGAGCATGAGCAACGGCGACTGGTCCGTGGGCATATGCTACTGGGGCATGGGCGTAGGCAACTGGGGAAGCGTAGGCTACAGATTTGACGGCGACTGGAGCGGAGTAAGCGTGAACAAGGGGAGCTCCTCGGATGATTCCACTGGAGTAACTGGTGGCGATTGGAGCAGCAGCAAGAACTCCGGGATCAGCAGATCGGGCAACTCGGACAAGAGCTGGAGAAGCGTGGGCGTAGGCTACTGGAGCGTGGGCATAGGCAACTGGAGAAGAGTAGGCGACGGATTTCACAGCAACTGGTGCGGAGTAGGCATGGACAAGAGGAGCTCCACGGATAATTCCACTGGAATAACTGGTGGCAATTGGAGCTACGACAGCTGGAGAGGCCAAGAATCCGGCGTTGGCTCCAGCCAACAAACCGACGAGAGCGAGAACAACAGCAGCGTTCATTTTTAGTTTGTTTGGTTTGATTGTGTAGAACACAAGAGAAGGATTTGAGAGTTGTTTGGGAGAGGAGAGAAGGTGATTGAATGATTTGTCCATGCCTCACTCTCGCTTTTATATTCCCGTAGTCACTACAGATTACAGTCTAAAGGCACTCTGGATTGTTGGTTACAAATTGTAAACATTGTAGGGACCAGAATGAAGAATGGAGAATGGAGAATATAGATGCATAAAAAGTCAACAAACATCAAGCACCAAGCGTTTCTGGTCTCTTGGACTCACATGCAAAACATGGAGCAAAAAACTATTTGTATACTTGAGGTACTCCAAACTCCAAGCTGCTTTTGCTCAAGCCTATGAGAACAGAGAACAGCTGACGCTCCTTCTTTCTTCTTTCCTGTTCTTCTCTATTCTTCATACTCTTCAGCAATTACCAGTAATAATTACTGGTTGTATTTGAATTTTTAATCCCTTTATTAAAAAAATTGGAAATATGATTGATTACGGAGATTTTTATGCTTGTTACAATCTATACTCATTTCTGATCATTTGTAACATTTTGTGATTTTACCATTGCGTTATAGTAGGATATAAGGTAGAAGGTGCGTAATCTGACTGCAGTGGTGGCACAAAAAAGATGGCAAATATTTAAGTCGGCGTTGATCTAAACCCGAAATAATATTTTTTTGAACTCGATTTAAAAAAGCTTTGCTATTGACAAAAATTGATATTCATTTAAGGCTGTCACTCAATTCACTATTTTCAATACTCAAACTTTTTATTTCCACTATCAAAGGCATTATCAACAGACAACAGACAAGTTACAAACAATAAAGGCGTCGTAAGTTATAAGTTATAATACAAAAAATGTTGTGATTAGGACAAAATGTAAATCACAAAAGTTCATGGTAATTCAAGAGCCTTTAAATTAATTGTTTGTCATTCTCATAATATTTTTTCAGTTCACATTTCACATTTCACATGTCATTCTTTTCTTCTTCTTCTGGTTATGGTCGTGGTTTGTTTGTTTTGTTTTTGGGCTGAGTTTGTATTGAGGATTCGCGATTGGCCATTTTCACATTTGCTGACAGTTTGCAATTTGTTAGTGGTGCTGCGATAACGTTGTGTATTATTTACTATTAACTAGTAGTGTACAGTGCGTTACAAATTACAAATTACGAGCACACACGAACGATGAAGCTCTGGAGTCTTGAGATCATTACACAAATGTGAGTACGTGTATGTGCATAAAGAATAAAGAAGTTGTCTTCCTCTTCTAATTTGACTCTTCATTTCCTTTGAATTATATTGTGTGTACATACTACACGTAATACTAAATGCTAAATGCTACACAGCACAAAACATAAAACGTGCCGTACTAAATACTACAATGTGCAACGTGCAGAGACAGAATGTGATTTGTTATCTGACTATGGCCGCGAGGCATACTCGTATTCTGTATTCGCAATTCGTAATTCGTACTTGACAATGAATTTGCAAATTATCTACATATGTACACATGAAGAGAAAAAGAGGATGGACGATGAACGATGAACGAAAGAGAGACAGCCAGACGAACAAAATGACAAATGAAGACGGTTGACCACTCCAAAATACATATTCCATATTCCATATTCCAAATGCAGAATTCAACATTCAACTCGGTCACGTGCAGAAACATTTGCAAAAAAACAAGATTGAATTATGCATGCCAAAATAAAACAAAAAATAAAACTCAAGATTCTCTCTTACGTCACTGGAGATTGGAGATGCGTCTCCTGCGTTAAAAGTTAAAAGTGCTTCAAAGTAAACGACAAAAAGAGAGAACTGGACGGCAAGTTCATCGTCTGTAGTCTGTACATTGTACATTGTACATATTCCAGTGAATTTTATGTGCTGTGTGTTGTGTATTGTGTGTATTTGTGTATCTTTTTGTAACTGCAAACTGAGAACTGTGTGGTGCAGAACGAGGGCGTTTGTAAACCAGTTTTTTATGTGGAGATGTAATAAATTATCTATTGTTTACAAAGTCAAAAACATAACACAACATGAGTTTTGAGTTTTTTTATACAGGTTGAAATTAATTAATTTGTATACTTTAGATTTCAATGGAATTAGAATTAGAATTTAGAATCATTCCTTTTTTGGACACTGAAAATTCGACTCATCTTTTCTATTTTTTCTCCATTTCCTCTTTGTTTATTTATTGTAATATGTGAGAGAGATGAAATGAAGAAGATTCCTTTAGATTTTAGATTGAAAATACAATATATGCCATTAACAATGTAATCCAAATTTACACAAACTTTGACGCCGCTAAGAAAATTCAGGACTTTGGCAAAGAAATTGTAAAGAAGTTGGTGATTTGTTTGGGTGTTGGATTATGATTCTCAATTCCTGAGCATAATCAAACATATTGATTTCATTTGACTACTACAGTTCATTTTGTTGTTTTGAGACAAAAAAAGAACAAGTTGTTTACAAGCTGTAAAATCATGTAAATTTACGTGATCTGCCTTGACTTTGAACTTTTTATTGGCGTGTGGTCGAGTGTTGAATAAATTCATGTTGTAAATTAAACAGTTTATTGGACGCGAGACTCTTTTCAATGTTGTTTACATTCGCAATCACAATCCACGTCCAAACACAAAATCTCATGTTCCAGCTCAAAATCTTTCTTTTCATTTCACAAGAATCGATGACTCATATCATTTTGAAATTGAACAAATGCCAAAACTACCAACTTTGTAACTTGTAACAAAACGTATTACAATCTACAATAATACTGTTACTCTTAAACGAAACAACGCACAAAAAGACTAAATGGCTAAAAAAGTTGACTTCCTGGAGAAAAAAATCAAAGAGTACCAAAACAAACCAACGCAATAATTAACGATTTTAATACAAAATATGAAATGTGAAAAATGCACCCCGTTGATTTTTTTACTACTTTTTTTCTCCATAAATCATAAATTTCATATTCTCACAATTTTTCTAAACTAAAGACTCGTTGAATATAATCATTTTCATTGGAAATTGAGAGTAACGTAAAACAGGATGAGAATTTTCTGCAAAAATTAATTGGCGTTATAATTGTGTCGAGAGCGAGTCTTTGTTCATTATCCAGAATTTCCAAAAAAGTTCCAAGAAGCCCAATTAAAAATCCAGCTTCAACTTTCGATTTCATTTTCTGACAACTGCTCACTGATAAAATCACAAGAGGAATTCAAACTCAGTGAATTCTCTGGCTCTGAAACCAGTAATTACAATGAACAAGTCAATTAGCTTTTTTCTTACACGATGTAAACAATGAGCGTGATTGTATTGTAGTGAATCGTGTGAAGTACTTGTTTCAATTAAAATTATGCATAAAATTCCGTTGTGTATACACAATGAAACACATGAAAAGCATAAAAACTGGACAAAACAAGAACTGTGTAAAATGTGCATCAAACACGAAATGAGCGAGTAAAAAACTGGACAATGAGATTGAGATTTGAGATATCTGGAATCTGGAAAGTGCGTCAGTGGAACGAAACCACAAAAGTCGATTAATTAGATTAGCACAAAAATTCTCTAGATGTTCAACTTCATAATTCCACACTAGACTGTCCCGTGTGAGCCCAAACCTAAAAATCACAAGTTTTCACGATTTGCATGTGTTCAACAGAGTAAAATAAGATTTTCTGTGGATTTTGGAGTCGATCCGACTTGATTACGAGGTCAAAGTGCCCAAATTTGAAAGAAACTCGAAGGAAAATGTCAAGTTTTTGTTCAATTTGAACGCCGTTTACAGATAAGTTCCTATTATAAGGAGTTGTGCCACAGTAGTCCAGAACCTCGTTCACTTGCGCCGGGTTTAGTTGGAATTTTCGTCTAAGCGGCGTTCAAATTGAACAAAAACTTTCAAAACTCTTTTCGTCGAATACAAATATGAGAACTTTGACCTCGTCAAATTACCCCTTAATCAAGTTGGATCGACTCAAAATTTCACAGAAAGTCCTATTTTACTCTGTTGAACATGTAAAAATTGTAAAAACTTGTGTTTTACGTTTGGGCTCACATGGGACAGTCTGTTCCAAACCTAATAGTAATTTACATCGTTGTACATGAATCAATCAATATTTTTTTAAGCAAACAAGAGATCAATGCACATTTTTATTAATGCAATCTCGTATGTCTAGTTTTACGTAATGACACGATTTGCTTTTCTTCCAGCCATTCAAGTCAAATCTAGTTGAAGTTAAAACTCCATTCTCTTTGAACTGTGTTTTTGAATCTCTAAAATATTAAAAGTCATCGAATTTGTCATTATTGAAAAATCCTCAGAATTCTGAGAATCTTCTCTTTTAAAATATATTTTTGATAAAAACTCAACTGCAGAAACAAAACTCATCCACCACTAAAAATATGAAACCACACGTTGAAATCTGCATGATTAGTTTGTTTCATTCATTTGCAGCAAATGATTTGTGGTGTTCCAGTGAGGAAGAACATTAAAAACTCAGAAATGGAGAACAGAAAATAACACAAGAGATTAGAAGAGGTCTTTAGATTTTTTCTCCATGTGATTTTACAAGGAAGTTGAGAGAGTTTCAAGTTGAAGAAAAGCAAAAGTAAGAACAAGAAAAAAAAGAAAAGAGAATACATAATAAATAATAACATGTTCATTCTCATTCAATTTAATCCCTTTGCAAATGAAATGAAAAGACACCTCTGTAAAAAAGGAGAAGAAGGCAGAGACGCGAGCAAAAAACACATTAGTCCATTGTTACAATGCAAAAAGCAAAAGAAGGAGCAGAGAACCAACACAACACACAACAACAATACTCAACATGCCAAAAGAAGCAACAGAAAGAGAGAACGAGAACGGTGCAGAATTTTACGCACTTTGTTTCGCAATTTTTTGTGCTATTGGTTTCTCATTTCTTGTACACAGTTTGTGTTTTGTTGTGTGTAGTTAAAAGTTATAATAACTAATCGAATCTCTTGAATTTTGAATTGCCGTTTCTGTGTGTATCATGAATCGTATATAAAAGCATATGCATAAAAAAACATACACAGCATTTTGTGTATGTGCTGAAAATAATGAGCACAGTTACTCATGTTCGCATATTTGGTCTTTATTCAGAGCTCAGCTCAGCCTTCTCTATGATTTTTACACACACACACAAACAAATTATCCATATAACACAAATCTCATCGCCAAACAAAGAACTCCTGGACGAACGATGAACAAACCTGGAGAAAAAATCAGTATGCTTTTGCATCTTCTGTGGAGTGTCAGAGATGAGAATACGAATTCACAGCCACAACGTACAAATTTTAATGCAATTCAACCACAAACCTCAAACACTATGAAAATAAATGGACACTCAGAGACAGAGCGAACAAGAGATATTTTTATGCATAGATTCTGCAAACAACAACAATGAACGTTTTTTGAGACAAGAATAACCACTAAAAAATCCCGAGATGCTGGTAGTTTTGTGTGAGAGAATTGGGATGACGTTATACGTCATACGCTAATGCGAAGAATGGGAACAAAAACTCTGGAATGGAATGAGAAAATGAGAAGCGAGATCCAGAGAGAGAGAAAAGCGAGACTAGTCATGAAATACCAATTCAAAATTATACAACAATCTCCGTCCATGTGTAATAATTTTATAACTAATACGCATATCATCATTTTTGCCTGGAATGAAAAAAATCCCAGAGTAAAATAGAAAATGTATAAAAGGAGTTGAGACTGGTCCAGAAAATTACAGTCTCAAGTCTCTCGTCTTGCACAAACCTAATACAAATATTTTATCCAGCAGTGATTCTTCACACAACCCACAAAACTCAATCAACATGAAATCCGTAAGTTTTTACGCTCAGTATTCAGTGTACCAGTGCTTACTTTTTTCCAGTTTATTATATTTTTCTAAAATTTCAAAATAAAACATCCTTTTAATTCTCATTGAATGAACTTAATTTTACAGTTCATCGCTTTCGCTCTTTTCGCCGTTTTGGCTTGTGCCAGTGCTGGATTAATCGCCGGCCCAACAGTCCTCAGAACCGGACTCGTTTCCCCTTACGCAGTTGCTTCTCCAGGTTAATATTTGTTTCCTTTTTGTCCTCAAAGTTTGTAGGAAGAAAAATTAAATATGTGTGTGTTTTCTTTCTCTGTAATAATTAACCATTTTAAATAAAATCTACAGTTGCTTATGCTGCTCCAATCCATGCCGTTCATGCTGCTCCAATTGCCTACGCCGCCCCCGCTGTTGTCCACACCAGAACTTTCCACGGAAATGCTCATCCCATCGTCTACTCTGCTCATCCCACACTCGTCAAAACTCACCACACCGTCCTCGTCTAAATACTAAATATAAATCCACTGCCCAAATTATCAATACTAAATAGTACAATAAATAGTTTTAGTTTTTAATCCCCTCTCTGTTCCAGAATTCTCAAATTTTTATAATTAAAAATCCAAATATTTAACACCAATTTGACATAAAAAATATGTGTTCAAAAAAACAAGATTGGATATTATGAACTGTATAAAAACCGTGGAATAAACGTAAAATATCTACCTGCAGTATTTTAGCAAACCAATACAAAATGTCACTTGTGTGTGAAATTATTTCATAACGTAAATCATACTGCTGTACTCATTTTACTCTAGGCCTTACACTAGACTATTATTATGTTCAGAATTTAGTTATTGGTATTATGCTTGAGAATAGCCTTGGATTGATGCATATACTTGAATTCATGTACATATTATTTATTTTGGTCTCGTCCACGTCATTTTATTTGAAATCATTTTATATTGATCATGAATTTATGATACAAAATCGATAACTGATTTTACTCAAACTGAAAATAACTTGAAAATGTAACATTTTAGTCATCCTGAGATATCAACGTTAGTATAAATGATAAATGTCAAAAAATATTTTCTAAGTTATATAACACACAGCTTTTCTAAGATACACAGAAATATAGTAAAAACATTTTTTTAAAAAGTCAACAGAATAAAAAAGCATTGAAAAACTATTATTGTCAATATAACTCAAATAATCTCAAATAACAACAACTGTCTAACATGGAAAAAATTACTTAAATTACAGTAAAAATGAGCTAAATCAAGTTACTGTGTAGTGTTTGATGCTGAACCAGCTCCGAATTTTGCATATTTGATATACGACCAAACTTCAGTCATTTCCATCTTTGATTTCTTATTTTCACCCGAGTTATCATCAGTCTCTCGCCATAAACTCCTTGTTTCTTCTAGGTTTTGTTCATCATTAGTGGATCTACGAGCTATATGGTTTCCGGCAGATCTCTAAATAAGAAAACAATGTCATAAGTGAGTACATAAATTATTATTTATAAAATTACTATTATTATTATTTATTATTGATATTCTCCTTCACTTTAAAAAATATTTTGTATTGTATATTATGATAATTTTAGATTTTCGAATGAACCATAAGTACCTCTAAGGCTTCTGCCATCATTTCTCGATCACCTGTACGCGTGGCCAAACTACTGTTCACCGTCCAAACCGGATCCTCAAAAACTGAATGTGATTGAGCTACAGCATCAACTATCACTGGAACAATACTTTGACTAGCTGATGAAGTCTCAGGTTGATTAGTATCATTTGAAGTCCATGGCAAAGATAACGGAAGTCCTAATTCGGCCATCATATCTCGACTTATACCTAAAATTGAGAAGGATAAGAAAAAGTTAAATACATTGATTATACAATCATTATATAATATTTGTACCATATCCTTACTATAAGAGTTTTATCTTTAGAATTATTTTATTTCTAGGTATTTGTCTCAAAGTATATTATAGCGTGTAATATTTAGTACTTGTTCTTACGCTCATTTATGGAGAAATCAAGAGAGTCAACCGAAGACGGGTTCATGATGACTAAAAGTTTATAAAAAAATAGAATAAAAGAAATTTTGAACAAAAAATAAGATTGTATTTCTTGGTTGTTTATTTCAAAGAAAACAAGATAAGATACATAGAAAATGACTACACACTTACAACTTGAAAGTCCAGAAGATGACTGAATAATTTTCTTGTTTGTAGCCGTTTTCAGCTCCTCCAATTCTTTTACATCTTTTTGAATTTTGTGTAATTCAGGACCAACTAATTCCACTTTATTAGTCAGATATTCATTGTTCAGTTTAGCAATAGTACTCCTTTTATTATTTTCATGAACTCTTGTCATGTCATCCACACCTTTCTATTATTAATCAAATATAAAATAATATGTGATTATTATTTATTCATGTAATATTTTTTTATAATATAACAAACAAAATTATAACTATAGACTATAGAATAATATAACTTTGATCTTTGATTATATAAGATTGTAATATTACGTGTTCAGATTCCGGGACTATATCAAAAGCTCCATCAAAAATAAGATCTCCAAAAAGAAAAACAAAATGTTTTTTGACAAACAATGGTATCTTTTGATTACTCACAAGAACATGTCGAAAGTAATAGAAACAGACAATGTCTTGAGTGTCCAGTTGAATTTTATAAAAATCATTAGGATTTTTAAAGGGGATCGTTTTATACATGGTATAAAGTAAATAAAATCCACCGAGCATTCTTTTTACAGAAGAAAGAGATTCCGTCAAATATGTAGGATCTTGATCATTATTTAATTTGTCAAGTAACTTTGTCATGGGGTCTTTCAACCAAGAATCCTTTGCTGTTCTAAGAATCACATCAGTAACAATCAGGAAACTGTGGAAAAGGTATAACAATAAAATAAGTTTATTGAGAGATTTATAATTTTATCTTTTATCACCTTGTTTTCAGTCTTTCTAAAATGTCTATAATTTATAAATAATAATATAATATAATTATTATATTTATAAAATCCGGTATTTACGTACTGTTCAGTTGTTGTTTTTCCTTTTCCTACACCTCTGTAATAATGAATTATGTTTGATTATGGCAACAATAAGAGATGAGAGAGCCACATGAAAAAAGATTCAATTAATCAATTGATATTTGATATAATATTATCTCATATATTAAAATACCTTGTCTAATACGATTTTAATAAGGATATTATGTATATAATAATCTATTTGGTATTTTTACTTACGAATGATGAAGCATAATTGTGTTGCATTTTTGAACACAATCTTTAAATGTCTGGAATGTCCAACTCTCTGCTACCAAGAACTGTATACATTAAATACATAATTATTATCATGATTATTGTACTTGAAAAAATATACAGAATAGATCAAATGTAAAAAATTAAAATTAAAACTAAGAATTTTATTGTTCAAATACCTGACAAAGGACCAGCTCATAATCCGATTGAATTGCAGCAATCCACCTTTCATAATTTTTTAGACTGTCTAAAAAGGTCATTTTACGAGTTTTTAATATTGTCAATGTATACTTTTTCTGTCTATTTAATGTTTACTTGAATTTCCTTGCTAAATACTTTAATCTTTAATTAATTGCAATTAAAGCCTAATTTCTAATTTTTTCTAAACAAAATCTCAAGATTGCGCTTTTTCTACACACCGGCAAAAAATGCTTTGAATTTTCAAAGACCCAAAAATGTGATATCTAGTTTTTTTTGTTTTGACGACTTTTGTGTCATATTATTTTTTTAATAAAATAATAATAACGTAGCCATAATTTTTTATACTTTTATACACATACTTTTAGTTAATTATTTACACAGTGAATATGCAGATACACAGAACACAGAAAGAAAAAAGAAAGCAACGGATTTTTATACTGTTTTTAGATTTTAGTTAGCATTTTTTTTATATTATGCTAATTTAGTTCACAGTTATTTCTGTTTTTTATTACTTTTTTGTTATAAGAAAAATGAGGTCTTCGATTTATACTCATCAATCGAAATAAGTACACAGAGATCCACAGGCTATTGTCGTGTGTAGTCAAAATTTAAACCAAAATTTTTTGTCCAGAATCCAGAATCCAGAATAGAAGACAGAACACTGTAGACTGTAGACATCAAATATAGCTGACACAATATTATTTTATTGTTGTTTATCATCATTTATATTTATAAGTGTTAGATAATTTAGTTTGGATCTCGTTTACAACTCTATTGCATATTATCTATTGAAATGAACGAGGATTTACAACAAGTGAATGACAAGGCCTCAGGTCAAGAGGAAGAAGATGATGACATAGTTCGTCGACCGGTAATTTTTTTAATTAAACATATCGCTATTCAGTTTTTATAAAGAATTTTGTTGAAGGATGTGAAATGTATAATGTATAATATTATAAAATATGGTACATTAAGTTTTTAATGATTATTATTATTGTTATTTGTCATTATTAGGTTTCAAAATTTTGGGAACCATCAAATTGTTATGAACAACGGCTCTTTGTACATTCCAAACAGAATTTGAAAGCATTGTTGAAGGAAAATCTGAAAAGTGGGAACAGTGGAGGATTGGAAATGAAGGATGTATTCTTTGGTATGTTTTAAACATTTATACTAATATCAGAATTTGGTAAATCTATTTAAATCTAACAATAGAGAAATTGTTTTTTTGTTGAAACTTCAAACAGTAGTCATTATTCTTTACGTATTTTTTTCATTTATATTATATTATACAGGTTTGAAAGCTAAAGATAAAGCTTTTGATCTGGAAACGATCGGATTTATGAGTTTTGGAGACTATCTTTTTCATTGTGATGACCTGTTTGACGTGACGTACGATATCAAAGAAAGATTATTTTATTTCACTGTAAGAACTTATTACCGTTATTATATTATTTTCTATTATATAGGTAGTGTAGTGGACGTAGATTTATCTGTAGAAAATACATGTGAAATGTGAACAGATTATGGGACATATTATGACATATTTTATACTATTATTATTCTTGATTATATCCATAATGACGTTTTTTCTTGGTTTTGTTTTAGGCCAAAATCAAACTCAAACCAGCAGATCCTCAAGCACTCTTCATAAAACCACTTCCTCCCCCTCAAATTCCGAACAGAAAATCTGTACCGGTAAAATGACAATTTTTTTAAATTGATATTACATATTATTTATACACATTTTTTCATTTTAAATACACTGCTATAATATTATTGTACACAGTTGTAATCAGCATGAAAAATAATAATTATTATTATAAATGATACTGTTTCATAATGAAATCTACTTTTTATACTGTGATTTTTAGTCCAATTGGTTGGTTCGTTGTAACGTGCAGGCATGGTTGGAAGATTTAGTCGCATGTCCAAATAAGGAACCTATTCCTCTTCCTTCCCATCGTCAATTTGTACAAGATTCCCTCCCTCATAACTCAAAACCAATCAACAATTCGGAGCAAGAAGGAGACAATAGTGCTCAACAACCAATGACTACTATTTCTCCTCAAGTCAAATTGGAATTGAAAGAACAACAAGTTTTTCCTGCTGCTGCTGCTGCTGGTGATTCATTATTAGAAAATACACAAGACAAAACTAAAGAAAAAGTTCAGACTCAGAGGATCACCAGAAAGCCTGAAGGAAAAATTCGACAATCAAAACAAAAAACAATAATGTATAAACCGGACAAACAGCCAGAACTCCAAAAAATCAGAATTAAGAAACAATAGTGAGTATATTTTTTAATATTTAAGGGATATTTTCAAAACAAAAACATCAAGTTATAATCTAACATAATATACAATTTACATAGTATTATGTATTATATATTAATTGAGCATGCAGTTTTTCAAGATCATTTTGCAGTATATTATATAATATATTATGAATTTTTTCCATGTACTATTTACTTCTTCAAATAGTACCTTTTTTCATTTTCAGTCAGGTTATTATGAATTATTAACAAAACTTGGCCATGTTTTTGATGAATTAGTATAAATACTGTGATAATAATGATAATGGTATTGAGGATATATTTAATTTACAACTACATGAATTTTAGTTATAAATAGAACATTATGTTTGAAACGCAATTTAGGGATTTTATTGTATTTTCTGTAGGTATCACATTGTTATATTGAATGTTAATCGCAATTTCATTCACTTATATTATTTATTTTAAGATTTATACAGATTATATTTTCACCTTTTATGTGTGATCATGAATAGCCGATTAGACGTATTTTTTAGCAGATGTAATAATGGTTATATTTATTTATTTATATACAAAACAGTAACTATCGTTTATAATAATATTAAATCAATGTCGTATTTTTGTTTTGGCCAAAAGAAACAATAACTTCTATGAACAAAATATAAGTCATCGGCTTCTCCATAAATGTATTATGTTTTACCTTTATGTAATACATAATAATATGTACAATAATGTACATTTACCTTTTGATTCTTTTGCGTTTTTGATGTTCAACAGTCATGGCATGTACATAATATAATAAGTCTATGTAACATGTAACATCAAATTATTGTATTGTGTATATATGTATTATGTATGTATATAAATAATATTATGTTAAATAAATTCATGCTTATAAAATGTTCATGTGCATGCTATTATCCTCTGAGAAGAATTTTTTCGAATTCACGCTTTTGCAATTATTATACCTTTTTTTCCCTCGAGATGTGAGACGGAACAACAATAATAATATTATTTTATTCCTAGTATTATAATATGCACGATGGTAATAAACTGTTCATCTTTTAACTCACGATGACTTAAGTCTTGAAGAAATACTCGCGTATATGTATATACATAGTTTTTGATGATTCATTTTATATGTTTTGAGAATTTTCCATTATATTTTCCTTTAGTTTTATGTGTTCATCTACCCTCGACTTTGAATACTCTTTTAGTTATTTAAGTATGACTGGACAGTTTCATTCCCCCTTTTCTTTTGCAGTTCTTATACACTTGTATTTTTTTCCAACCTGTTGTATAGATTTCATTTTCATATTATTATGCATCATACAGTGTCTTACAATCGTCCTTCTAAATTTTGTCTATAAGTAAAAGAGAGTTATGGAATAGAGTTTTATTTATAAGTCAGTTCAATTTTTAGTTGTGTGAGCTATCTAGTTTTTCTAGAGTTTCTTTCAATTTATCCGGTTCCATTCACATATATTCAATATGAGGTTATTTTCAGTGAATTTTGTGTTTTACCTCATTTACTTGTGTGTAAGTGTCGTTTCATCCACTCCAGTTGTTGAAAAAAATGATACAATAATAATAATGACGACACAAAAAATACCGACAGAGACAACTGAAATTGAAATGGCTACAACAACATCCATATTGGATATTACATTTGATCAAGATGGTGAAATTGAAAGTGAAGGAGGACAGACTACTACTACTCCTGCTTCAATGATAATGACAACTACAACAGCAACATCCTTGGAAACTATAAATGAAGCTATAACAGAGGAAGTGATAAAAAATATTGAAATTATTGCTACAGAAAATCTAACAAGTAGTAGTAATATTTCAGCTCGTCTTTTGTCTCCCCCAGCATTTGATGAGCAATATGAAAATGATCCATGTACTTTATTTCCATGTGGAGCTCGTGCAATTTGTGAAGTGAGACATGGGAATAGATCTTGTTCCTGTTTAGATGGATATTATGGAAATCCAGAGGTTAAATGTAGGGAACAATGTGTTTTAAATTCTGATTGTCCAGAAGGAATGGCATGTGTAGAAGTCCACAAAACTACAACAGGAGAGTTTTTTAATGTTCGGAGGAGAAAGGAGGAGACAAGACACGAGTGCGTAGATAGTTGTACTCTAGATCCATATGAAGAATGTTTAGAAAAAAGGAAGAAGACAAAGATTGATGAAAATAATTCTGTAGTTCAAGGTTAGTTCAATCATAATATGTATCATCATATTTATATAACTTGTATATTGTATAATATTCCAGCTATATAGAAAATACTATGTAATATAACATACTGATTTCCTACAGTACTTAAACTATGATAATTTTTCATTTTACACAGAAAGTCCATGTAGCCCAAATCAAAATCCATGTGGAGAAAATACTTGGTGTCAAGAAAAATATGGAAGAGCCATATGTCATTGTGAAGAAAATTTTTATGGAGATCCCTGGTCAGTAGCATGTTTTCCAGAGTGTTTAAGAAGTAGAGATCACTGTCCATCTAATCAAGTTTGTATTCAGATGAAATGTAAAAATCCATGTTTAGATTCAATTTGTGGAGTTGGAGCAATTTGTAAAGTTACTATTAATCATTCCATTTCTTGTACATGTCCAGAAAATTCCTCAGCAGACTCAGATCCTTATAAAAAATGCATATTGATTGAAAATGTTACAAATGATACAGTAGCTAGCACTACAATTAATCCATTAGAAATAGTTTTTGATAGCTAAAACATTTTTTATCATCCACTTTTGGTGGTTTGTTATTAATTCTATTAATTATTATTTATGTGTTGTAAAGATTAATTTATTAATGAAACGAATAATAATAATATTAATTATTATCATTATTGTTCATAATTTATTATTTATCAAGTCTACTATAAAGTGTGGTTTATCAACTCGATTACATGTAAAGTTACTATATATACGTATGTCAATAGTCAACTAAATCTCTTTCAAGCAAAATATAAAAAACTATGACATGAGAAATGAGTAATAAAAATCTGTTGAAAATATCTTTGAATTAGCATGAAATATAACTTTTTTTACTTACATTAGACAAGTCTTTTCATGTACATTGTAGTACAATAAAATAATTCCGATAATAATTATTATTCATTATTCAATAATCAATATCAAAATTTTCTAAATCCTATAATATACTTTAAGTAACATATTACATTATACTTAGTATATTATGTACATACCATATATACACACAAACTCCATAATATACATTTATTTCTTCATTTAATTCACCACAGCCTCACGAGAATGTTAATATTTAACATGATGTAAAAAAAAAATATAATATTATGCATATTATATTGTTTCAGTTTAAAACTTTTTTAATTTTTTGACTCTCCAATCCAATTCTTCACCAAATTCATCATCTTCACCACTCGAACTTTCTTCATCTTTACTTACATCCATCTTTTTGACTCTACTGTCTTTCTTCTTTTCTAAATCAATTACTCTGTAAGTAAAAAACAAAAACAAAACATAGCATGAAATATACATAATAATTATTTCTATTTTGTTTTTCATTTCCTCATATTACTTTTGAAATGTTACGTACACAGGAAAAATAATAATATTTCATAAATGTGTAAAATAGTTGTTTTTTGCATTTAATTTTTACCTTTGCCAATGTCCCATCATATCTTCAATTTCATCAAGTTCTCTCTCCTTTCTTGACTCTTCTTCGTCAACAACAAGAATAGATTCACTTTGTAATTCCTCACTAGCAATTTCCTTGACAAATTTATCCCATTCTGCATCTTCTGGATCAACATATTCAACTCCTCTTGCTTTTGCATCCATTTTTGGGTCATCAAAAAATCCTTCAGGTAAATTGGGAATTCCTTCTTTTTTATTTGACTTATTTAATTGTTTACTACTAGTACTAGGATCTTGTGATGATGATTCTTGATCTAATTGATTTGAACTTGATTCAGTACTGTTATTATTATTAGTACTAATACTACTACTTCCATTATCATAATTTAAATTCCCATTAGTTCCAGATAAATTAGCTTCACGATCAACGGGAGCGTCTGGTTTTCGTCTATCTTGTGGAACCTATATTAAATAAGTAAATTACAAACAAAAATACATTATAGCAATCATAATCGTGCATTTAACAACACATGAAATATTCCTATTATACTATTATATGAATATGAATATACAATACACTGTAATAAAAATAAAATTGTACCTTAAAAATAATACGTTCTTCCGGTGTAATTCCTGGAGGTGTCTTTTGAGGGATTGTACTTTTAATTTTACTGCTACTACTACTTGGCTCTTCTTCATCCAAACGACTTCTTTTAGAGGATGATGATGATGATGATTGTGCTGGTGGTTCGGCTTTTCTTTTTAACTGAGTTAATTTATCTCTATGTAATCGACCATTGACATGGCCTGTCCAATATAATTCATTCTTTACTGGAACTTGACACACGATACAAGTCAATTGACCATTTTTATATTGAGCTAAATTTGATGTAATCTTTTTTGTAGCCATTATATTTTACATAACACGTAAAAACATGAAACTTTTCTAAAACAGGAATTGAACAAATTAAACTGAAATGATCTTAATTATACCTGTAGTTAATTATTTTAATTGAGCTCGTCAAAACTTTTTTATTTTGGGCAAAAATACGTTTGAATTCAACACCATCGCGGGTTAAAAAGCGCAGATCTCCTTGTATCTTGATTCAAGGATATCATACATGTATTACATTATGGTAAGCATACTTATAAAAAATAACTATTATATAATGCCTGCGATCCTTATCCAGAAAAACAAGTCAATTATCTTTGTAGGGCTCAGTTAGTAGTGTCTTGTGTTTAATTCTGGTTAACTTTTATCTTTACAGCGCAATGGTCCGGGATTCTCTCCTGGACTCCTGGACGCCTGCGACATGAAGTTCACCGGTGACGATTATTTTGTTGTTGGTTGATAATAATCGTGTTTTTAGGTTAGAGCTGTTGCTGGCAACTGATAGACTAGAGAGCAGCATAATTTAATTAGGGTAAGTGAAAAAATATTACCAGATAATTAAATTACGAGCTAGCTGGCCCAAATTTTTTGCTCTTTGAACTATTTGCAGCACTTAAAAGCTAATTTTTTTTGACCGTCAACTCCTTTAACTGGGTTTTAGTTGTAAGATAAAATACCAAAGTCCCGAACAAAAAAGTCTATGTAACCTTCTCGATGTGATGGGGGACTTTAATGTGGACAAAAGGAAGGTAGAAAAGGGTACCTACAACATACAACATGTATATGTTTATAAAATGTGGCCTACATACAAATTACAAATGAATGCATCCTCTTGACCTAGTTCTTTTTCGATCGTCGTTACTTTCGCTTCGTAAGTAATTCCTAAACAATTAGCATGAACTCTAAATTTTAGAGTCTAAAGTCTAGATACGCCTTTACATAAGATATTCACCGTTATTTTTTACACTAGGTAAGGTCGAATTTGGATTTTGTCCCGAGTTCAACGGGGAAATTATGGTCACCGTATTTTAATGATTTAATTAACATTTGACATGTCATAAAATATTAAATAATGAGAAAACTCATGGTTCATGTTTTGGGTAATTTTTTTTTGTCATATTATTTATTGTTTATTGTTAGAAGAAAAATATCACAGTATTTGGTTTTTTTGTCTTTATACTTCCATCATGAATGAATGAGTGTGTACTTATTTTTAGATACGTACATTTTTACAGTATTTTTTTTAGTTTAAATGTTTTATATATTTTGAGTATAGCCGGTATAAGGATTGACAATAATACTAATAATGATGAAGGTGATTAATTATTACTCTATCTTCTAGTTATACGGAGGATTGCGGCTGGAGTTTTCTTTTTCCGATTGACAGTGAGCGAGCACTCATTTGTTTGTCGTATGATTCATAATATTTTACATTTTATGATTGACGATTGACGGATCTCGCAATAAAAATATATACAAACATTAAAATTAGTAGTCTACTACACGTTAAATGCTTATGCGTTCTCTCTGATTTATAGTATGACTCCTGTCTCACATGACAAATTAATATGATGATATTCTATAATATACAGAGTACAGAGTCTCCGAATCCCGAATGAGAATCATACATCATACCGATACAAAATAGATAGTCATCTTTGCCCTGATCTAAGAACTTGACCCAAACGTTTCTCTCCATTTTACCGTATGAGAGGAAAACTATTTGCAGAAAACCTAAAAGTACCTCAACAAACTGCACAAAATCCCGGAGTGCGGACTGGAGTTACCTACATGTATCTATCTATCTCCTAAATGATTATCTATTGTCTATTGTCCTAAAAACGTTAATTGATTGGTCTTGATTCTTTTGATTGCTCTTACACCTCTATAATTACTTTTTGCATTTAATATGTAATGCGATTGTGGATTGTGTTGTGTGTAGGTGTAATACATGGAATATATTATATAGGTAACGGATTCTGACTGTGATTAGTCTTTGATTAAATGTGTAACACTTAATTAACTATACTATTTTATATTTTTATTATTATTAATAATCATGATTATTATTGTTGTTCTTGTCTTATTTTGTCCCAGTTTTTCTTCCTCTCATAAAACTCGAAATGTGAAAATCCAAAAGCTCCTCTGATGATGTATTTATAGTTGAATTTAGTTGAGACAAACAGACTCATAAGTTGGAA
>JABASP010002570.1:0-19155 GCA_019776565.1 Sminthurinus signatus | reverse complement strand
TAACACTTTCACACTTTCTCTCGTCACTCTTCATGGATGAAAAGAGAAAGAAGGAAGAAAATAGAATGTTTTATAGACAGAAATAAAATACTTACAACTTACATGAAAATATTTATAGTTTATAGTACACATGGATTCAAAATTCAAAGGTAAAAGAAGCTTTAGTGTTAAACATCCGTCAGAGTCATTTAATTCTTTGTGTACTTTGAAAATCTCTCAAAAGTCGTAATAATAGTAGTATTTAGTCATAAAAAGTGTATAATATGCTCCAAATGAAGAACTACTTTATACTGTATACTTTATCTGAAATTCCGGGACCTCATAATTTTTTTTCTCTTCAAATCTCTTCATTTGTCATTTTTCTATCTGCAGTTCATAGTTCATACAGTTACTTTGAATTTTGTGTTGTAGACTTGATTTTTCATGCAAAAATGGAAATGCTTTACGTTTCAGAATTCAGAATAAAATTCCCCATGAAAAACGCATAATAATTGATAATAACCAAAAAACTTGTTCTGTTCTCTTGAAAATCTGAACTCTTAATTTTTGGCGCTTTTCACTCTTTACTCTAAAACCTGTATTATTTTATACTTTCAAATCCAAAGTACTAATAATAATAATTATAGTAATAAAATCTCTAATCCAGAATCTAGAATCTAGAATTTTTAATATCTTTGAATGTTGAAGCAACATGTCGCATGTATTTTTTGTCCCTTGGAATTTTTGTGACTCAATCCAAATACTGTTGCCGTTGCCGGAAGCCGCTGTGCAGCATGCAGCAACCAGCGGCATCATGAAAAGATTACAAATTACTAATGGCTAATGAAAACCTCTGCATACCTACTACACATTACTTTAGAGTTTAGAGTCTGGGGAGTCGTTGTAAAAGAAACACAAAGTCATTATCCCAGATTCAAGCTTCTAGATGCTAGTTTTTCGTTATGATTTTGTGTGGAAATTGAATGAAAAAAGAATGTTGGAAAAAAAACTCCTCTTGTTCAAATTTCAAATTTGTCTCACATGTGGAGAATTGAGTATAAAAGGTTTTCTCTCATCTCTTTCCATTTCTATTTGAATCCCTATATTTATGCTTATTAGTATTTAGCAAGACGATGGCGATGGGAGCACGTCAAAAAGTAAAACGTAAAAAGTAAAAAAAGAAGACATATTCACAGTATGATGTTGTAATAACAGTTTTCACATCTCAAGACGTTGGAATTTCGGCTTTGGCATTTCCTCCTGTGCCATAAAAACAAACTGATGCTCCTCATTTCCTCGAGACTCGAGAGTAAAATGTAAAATGCTAACGGCGAGAGCGGTGAGCGGCTAATGGTTAATGGCTAATCGCTAATTAAAATACAAATACAAGAACTGGCAGGCAAATAAACTAATAATTGTTTTCTTATTCCTTACTTAAAAAATTACTTTCTCCGCACTCTGAATTCTGAATTCCGAGTTTCAAGCTCCTCAGAAAAAGCATCCTGCTGACTGCTGACTTCACATTAAAAACTAGACTGAATTAACTACCCATGTAATCAGTTCAATATGTTGCCTAATTCTACGAGTAATAATAATAGTAATAATAATCCACGCTAATTTTCATCTTTAGGTACACAGTTGTACTGCCAATATCAATAAATTCAATACAAATTCAAATACACAAATACAGAGTACAACATTCGAGAATCTAGAATGGAGAAGGAGGTCAGACATCTGTGATTTTCCATTTCCTATTTTCTGCTTGTGCTCATAAAAGTAAACTAGTTAATTTTGCATTTTGCCCAGAGGTTCTCTAATTCCTACAATGTAGATTTTAGTATTTAGTATTAAGTATTGAGGTAGGAGGACGAGAAAAGGGAAAGGTACCTCCAGCAGTTTCAGTTGTACTCATATTACTACAAGTAGTAACTATTAATGTGAAAAATAATGATGTAGGTCGGTACTCTATCGAGCCATTCCATTTTCCATTCCTCGTTCCACTAGCTTTTTCCGTCTTTTCTACCTTTCACAATCCACAATCCACACATGTGGATAAATTATAAATAAATAAATAAATGCTAAAAGGTACAAAGTCCAAAATACAAAGTACAACACAAATCATATTGTGCAGGGAAACTAAAAACTAACCTGTTTTCTTGCTCGCATGTTCGGATGGTCCCCGCCATTGCAGCATCGCGTGGATGCAGAGGTGCAGGGATCCGACATGAGGTTCCGAGAGATGATCCAGTAGAGAATGATGAGAGTGATGAGGGGGATGAAGAAGAAAATGGTAATGGACGTGAGGAAGTAGAAAGTGGCCCAAAAGTTCTGGGCGTCCGAGAAACAGGCCGGGACGATGGAACGATCATAGTACTTCATGTGCTTGTGCTCCGCTATCACCAACATTGGACTAGTTGCAATCACCCCAATGATCCAGATTGCAATACACAGCCCCGCTGCCCGCTGCTTTGTACATGTGTAGTTTGCTCGAAGCGGTCTAAACGTAAGCGTAACAATAATGGTAAGTACATTATACGCCAGGACAATAATAATTATTATTGAAATTTACGTTTTATACTATTGAAAATGTCTGTATATTAAAATATTGCAAACCTGCATATGGCAATGTATCGTTCTAAACTGATGGCTAAAATAGTTAATACTGATGCATGGGCCACGGACAGCTCGGCAAAAGGAACCAATTTACCTGCAAAATTCACAACAAAGAAGTTTTAAATTAATAATGCTACATTAATAATGGTGATTATTGAAGAAGGTAGAAGTTCTATGGAAAACTTAAAATAAACTTGCATTGAAAAAAATAATGCTTTTATTTTTTTCTTATGAAAAAACGAGTACTTTATATCAGCATTCAGTATGGTTCATGTTTATCATTTAAGTCTAGACTTTAGAGTCTAGAATTTTATGACGGCACGCGGCAAATTCGTGTAAATGGTAAATGTATAATGAGAGAAAATTCATACATAAGTTCATATGAAAGTATCTCTTAAACAAAAACAATGATTTCCGTTCATAAAAGAAAAATCACCAAAATAAATACAAGTATGAATTTATGAACATATGTGATTTGTGTCAGTGGAATTTATGTGCGGTTTTCATCCTCAGACATCAAACAAACTTTTGAAATTTGAAATTTAAAAGGCCGTAACATATTCGGGAAATTTTAATGAGAGGAATAAAAAGAGAATGCAAATCCGTGTTTGTTGTTTGTGTTTTGGAAATTTGGGAATTTATTGAAGGAGCCTTGCACTTGAATCTTGAATCTTGAATCTTGAGTCTCGAGTCTCGAGTAAATACGTTTAAAATTCAAAGTACATTGTTTATTGTTTATTAGCCGTGCCTTGGATCGTGGATGATTTTATAAAGTATAAAGGATAAAGTATAAAGTATGTTTTGTCTTTTGTCTGTGTACTTTGTACTTGTTCTTGTTCTTGCTCTTGCTTTTACTGTTGCTCGTTATCATATAAAAATATGTATGAAGTATGATGTGGAGGTTGGATCCAGCTCCAGTCTCCAGACTTGCGGTATAAATTCCAAAGCTGTCATATCTATCTTTCTCTACTCTTTACTCTTTGTATAAGCAATAAGCAGTCTACCGTCTACACTCTGCATTGTACATTGTACATTGTGCACAGGAAGAAGAACGGAGGAGGATTGTTCAATGTTGTACAATGTTGTAGATTGTGGATGTGTACAAATTACATTGTGCATTGAATATTGAATACATTACATATTGTGTCTTGTGTCTTGTGTCTTGTGGTGTGTGCAGTGTGGAGACGTGATAACTTGCCAAATATTTTACAATGTCTATAAAAAGCATTGTGCACCTAATGTGTTTGTTTCTTCCTACTTTTTGCAGTTTATGTTTGCATGTACATTGGGAATTGTGAGTTGTAAATGACATTGTTCCTCGTCTCCCATTTACCATGCACCGTGCACCGTGGAGAATTTGGAATGTGGAATTCAACATGCAGACTGTGGATCGTAAATCAAATCATGTACAAGAAACAAGAAGTGTCTTCAGTCTTCAGTTCTGAGTCTTCAAAAAGAAAGGAGGAACAAGAAACGAGAAACGAGAGGCATCAATATCTACAACCCAGAATTTTGAATACTAAATGTTGAATTTTGTCAGTCTGTCTGTCTCCAGTCTCCTCTTGTCGTCAAATCCTCACATTACTCATGAATTCAAAATTACCAGTCAGCAGTACAAGTAAAAGTAAAAGTACAAGGGAAAGGAGAATTTCCGAACCAGATTTAGAATCTTCCCCACAATTCCATATTTTTACAGACCTCTTCTTGTTGTTCCTCTTGTTCTTTTTGTATGTAGAAAATAGAAAATTACACATGTGTGTTGTGTGTAGACAAACAAACATTTTTTATGTAGAATGTAGAATGTACAAAGTACAAAAAGTACAAAGTAAAGGAATGGCATGTTTCATATTGTGTATTGTGTACAAACTGCAAACTGGTTGGCCAAATTGAAATTTGAAAAATAAAAAGTTGTGTAATACATGTGTCAACTTTTGTCATTTCTTGTCATGTCAGTAGTCAGTAGACAGTAGCTCTTTGAGTACAGCGCTCGCTCTTCGCTCTTTGGTGTTTGGTCCAAGTAAAAAGTAATCCTCAGTCTTTTCACTCCCATTTTATTTACTAGGACTGTTTCATAAGTATCATACTTTTTTATGACACTCTGAACATGAACATGAAGAGAAACATGACGAATGAAGAATGGGAGCTCAGACTCAGGCTGTCCTGTTGCTTTATGCTTTATGCGCTCCACTACCAGAAACAGAAACAGAAGGAGACAGAGAGTTGAGTGAAGAAAAGGATTCACAGAGCTTAGAGTCGGAGTCTTGAGACTTGAGTTTTGAGTATCCACAAAATAAAACATGGATCGAGTACATAAAAATAAGTCTGACTTTTATCTCCTCCATCATTTTTCTCTCTCTCTCCGTCTCTCATGACATGAAATTTGTACGGGGTGAGCAGAAAATGAAAAAATAACATGTGCCATAAGTGTGCCTTGAGTATTGAGTATAGAGCTTTGTGCTGTACATGTAAAAAAAGCTCATCATGTGCAGAGAAACTTTACATTGTACATTGTACAATAAAAGGGCTTTACATTTTCGGTCAAATTGATTCAAAATTTTGACCAAAGGGGAAAATATGAATTATGAATTATGAATATTCTCTGTATGGGATATTTGATATTTTGTGTTTTGTATTCAAAATTCCTCACATTTAAGAAAAAAAAAGTAAAAAAATCAAAATTTTAACCTAATAACTAATAATCATATGAAATATTCAACATTCAACAGTGTTGAAAATATATCATGTTGTTCATTTGTAAATAACCCATAAAACATAAAAAGAATGATGGTTTCTTTTATTTTACCCCCGATCTTTGATTTGTGATTTATGATGTATGTTTAAGATTTGAGAACAACGAGGACTTTCACATTTAACATTAACATTAATGGGATTTTAAGATCCACTCAATTCTCAATCTTCTTCTTTGCCTTCCAAAATCTGAACTACAGAAAGAACAGCGAACAGCAGAGCATGAAACATGAAACATGTAATATGTAATATGTAATAATAATAATCCTGTCTATTCATGTCTGTGTTAAGATGATAAAAAATATAATAGAATAACAAGTTGAGACTTGAGTCTTGAGTTTTGAGTCTTTAGTCAGCTTTTGGTTTGGTTTCATAACACATTTAACTGGCAAAATGTGCACAAGATGTGCGTGTCTTTGTCTTTGTCTGCAGTTTGTTTACAAATGAAGTCCAACTTTCAACTTCCAACAAGTTGAAAGTTGAAACAAAAGACAAAAGTGCTTCAAACTTGATCTTACAATTTAGAATTCCATTCAATTTTCTCTTTCTATTTTCCAAGCCCAAGTATTTTATGTATTACATTTTATACTTGTGAATGCATTTTGTATTTGTACATTGTACATGAATTTGCATTTGAATTTTACAGGGTAGACATAAACAATTTAATCGATTCTAAATTCTAAAATTTAGACGGTAGATTTTATATACAGATTCTAGATTCCAAATGGCATCATCTTGTTGTATGTACCCAATAATTTACTTGTTTCTCACTTGATGTAGAATGTAGAATCGCGAAAGTATCTAGAAAGTTGAATGGAGTGTGTACAAAATCTAACTGTACAAACACCAACAAAAACAGAGAGAGAGAGAGAAAACTCACATTTAAATGTCTTAGTAAAACAATAGCTGCAATAAATTGTGTTGATTCCCATTCCATTTTGTTCCATTTCATTTCATTTTATTCCACTCCATCCCTTTAAATGTTTCTGTTTCTGTTTGTGTAACAGCGGAAAGTTTCTCTAGTTTCCAAAGTTTTCACGCCATCACCCATTTGATTCACGTTCCAACTTGGGAATGTGTACAGTGTACAAGTAAAAGTAAAGTGTAGATTGTAGAGTGTAGAGTGTGCACTATAACAATAGGCTATAAGAGTAGACAGCATGAGACATGACAGTGTGAAATAGACGGGCTTAAACTGTACACTGTACAAAATACACTACAAGTAAATGTAATGTAATTGATTGTTTGGGACAGCTCAAGAAAACTTTTATGGAATGGAATTGAATATTGAATTGAATATTGAATGGGATTTTCAGCATCAATTGACAAGTTTCCACACAAATCCCCTTTTATTGGTTTTTAATCGGTGCACAGTTCACAATACGCAATAATATCAAATACAAAGTGTACACTGTGTGCACTTTATCATTTATTGTAAGTTGTACACAGTTGCTATTCAATTGTCAATTGTTAATATTTTGTGCAAATTCTACATTGTACTCTGAAAATGCATTCAGCATTCTACAGTGACAGCTCAAGGTTCAAGTGATTCATACTTTATAAATTATGCATTTTATACAGTGTATAAAAAGTGTACAACTTTTTCTTGAAGCTTATTTTCCACTTGTAAGTCCGTTTTTCTTTACTCTGTATTAAAAGGAAAGGGTAAAGAAAATCACCATAATCTTCCATAATAAAGATGATCAAGGTCATGTAATTCTAGGTCTCATTTGATGATATTTGATGACAAATGGAAATTCAATTTAAAAAAAATAGCAGTCGACAACTTTTCTTTTCAACTTTGGATTTTACTAACATAATCTAAATTGTAACCATCTTTTGATCTATATTGATCAAAATTTCAGACAGAATTGAGTTACTTGATAATTCAATGATTATGTTCAGTTTTTGACTACCAGTTGTAGTGGATCGTGAAGCGTAAAGAGTAAGTGGGAAGCTGCATTTAGATTGTGGTTGTTTCAATTTCAATCTCAATGTCAATGCAACTATCTGCTTTTAATGGAAAACTTGCTCTTGTTCCTGTTCATTGATGGAATAATTTTATTACTACAATACTATTCTTATACCTTACACAAGTACATAACAGACATCTTAATCTAATGAACACTTGAGTGAAAGTACCAAAGCACCAAGGAAGAAAAGAAATACTTTGAATAATATGCACTTAATGCGGGATTGAATCTGATTGAATTGGTTTTAATAAGTGACCTTGTACTCTTTTGTCAAGGCTAAACAAGGCTCGAGGCTGATTGTAAAAAAGTCATTTTGATTCTCAATTGCTTCACAATTGACAATGAGAAAAATCTGAAAAAGTCTCTTTTGCTTTCACTAATAATTTGCAATCATTTCACAGCAGTATTATTAACTTAACTTTACTTTCGATGTATAATATAATGTAACAATGATGATACTAATAATTAATAATAATTACAGCGAACGAAAACAAACCATTCAGAGCTGTAATACTTAAAATATACCTTCAATTTAAATAGCTCTTTGTATTTAAATAGCTGGAGCAAGGACAAATGACAAATCCAACTAAAAGGACAAGGATTAAAAATGTGAGGAAAGTCACGATTGAATATTTCCGTGCTGGAGATTGGAAACTGGAAGCTGTTATTATTATTATTATACTTTTGGGGTTGCCAGTTGCCACTGGATGCACTTGAATGTACGTGAATGTGCTTGTTATGGATCATGGATTGTGGATTGGTCGTCAAGACAGTCATAATTATTCTTCTTTTATATAACTTTGTAAGTCTTCTAGAAACACTAGAGTCAAGTAGAGTCGAATAGATTGAAGTCTCGAGTCTTGAGGTATTATTAATAGAACCCCATCAACCTCAAAATGAGCGTCATTAATCTTCCCTTCCGATTCAACTCAGTGCACTTTGCACTTTGTGTGCATAATGCATACATACCTTTTACCATTTACTATACATGTATACTTTATTATTTAATACTGAATATGAATAATAGTTCCTACGTGCATTCTAATTCTCATTCTCATACTTAATACTTAATCTTTCTCCGCTCTCTGATAATCCCGAATTCTTCCTGTCATCTTTCAAGGGGAAAAACAAAGGTTGCAGAATTCTGCGAATCCCACTCTTCCATAATCTCAAAAAGTATTTTGACAAAAGACATCTCAATAATTCTCAACATTTGTTCTTTGCTCGTACTTCAAACTTCAAACAACATGATAATATTAGCGTTTAGTGTGTACTGTTTACAAAAACTGAAAGTGTTTTTATCAATCTTATCAAATTTTCGTACTATTTTATAACCTAAAAAATTCAAAAGTCAAAAGATGATTTATTATTTGTTATTTGTTATTTTGATACCCATAATCCATAATCTTGGTACAGAATTGGATAAAAATTAGCTTCTTTAAAAATAAAATTCTTTCTTTCATCTTTCTTCTTTTTGAATCACAAACTCAAAACAGATGAAAAGTCAAAAGTCAAAGACAAATCTAAATTTCATAAAGTAAGAAATATTCATTCCCTTTGTAATCTTCCATCACAATTCCAAAGGGAAAAGCGATAAAAATGAGGATAATAATAATGACGACGATGATGATGATTTGATTGGATTGATGATAATAGCAAAATCATGTTTATGATGAGTAAAAGATGAGCAATGAGCACGTGTAGAGTGCAGAGGGATTTTTGTGTGTATTTAGCATTTACTCATGTCTCATGTCAACTGTTTGCTGTTTACTGTTTACTGTTTACACATGATGGACGATGAAAGATGAGTAGATAGTAAAAAGTTCCAAGGAATGTCATGATGAAGTTTTGTGATTTGTGATTGAGATGTGCATTTAATATAAAGTATTTAGTATTTAGTATTCGGATTTGTGCACGCCATCACATTGACTTTTGTCATTAAATATTCTGTTCAATTCGGAATCGGAATCGAAATCGATTGATCACAGATTGTGTTTGTAGTCTCTGTGTACTATTTACTTTGTGTACTTTGCTACGTGGTAGTTGACAATAATATGTAGAAGAAAAAGGAGAAGCTTCTTATGAAGGCAATATTTCCTACATTCTCTTTTGGCAGGCTTGATGCCAAGTGCCAAACACATTCCGATTCCAACTTGAATCCATCTACAATCTACAATAGAATCTATAGAATCTAGATTCTAGAATAAAAGAAGACCAAGACGAAGCATACACGAACATGCTATTTTTTGTTGGTGGAAGAAGAAAAGAAAGTAGGAATGAATATCTGTCTTTGATCTTTGAAACACAGGCGAGGAGAAAGAAGCAACAACTAAACTCATTTCTTCAACCACTGTGTCTAGTATCTAGTTTCTAATGTTTGTCTTCAGTCTGACGTTTGGCCTGCATTTGATTTCAAGTAAACATGTACATTCAAATTGGCCAGCATTTTAAAAATTTACAAAAAAATAAACAAACAACAAAAACAATTCATACAATCTTTTTTTGGAGAAAACAGAAATCCTGTCAGTTCCAGAATTAGAATTATAATGCAGGAATTTCAAAACTATCCAGAACCGAGAACCGAGAACCGAGAATCGAAAATAGCTGCATCCAAAAATAATGAAATTTCAATGCTTGAAAATTGAAAATGCTTGATTATTTATTTATTACGTGTTTTTTGTTATTTTTAATAGAAAATAGAACCCAACTTTTTTAAATCCTAAATCCTGCTTATGGAATTGATTTGCCCTAGTTTTTGTTTTCAATTTCTGTTTGGTTTTCAAGCTAACAAGGTCTTAATTTACTGTAAATTTTCAAACATACAAGTTTGAAGCGAATTTAACAGTGTTCTGCGGACTTCTTCATTTTTAATTGTTCAGTAACTCAAAACTGAAAACTCGAATCTCAAAAGGAAACTGAAAACAATAATTCGGTCTTTATCCTTTACTTTTTACTTTTTATGTACTCTTTAACCTTTGACCAACTTGTTGTTCTGAAGTTATAATACTGTTTTACTTTTACATGTGTGAAATGTGAAATGGTTAACTTGGGAATTGAGTTGTACTGGTTGAACTTATGTTGTAATTAATGAGTAATCCGTCTCGTCTAATTTGTATTTAGTTTTGAGCATGTGTCATGTGTGCACGTGGACAGTGGACGAGAACTCATATTCACAAACAAAAAGATGCTCACAGGATTTAGAGTTGTACATACAGAGTGCAGTGTTCAGAAAATCGTAAACCCTAAGTTGTAAACCGAAACGGAAACGGATCAGAAGAAAATCAGCACAAAGAAAAGTTGGCTGGATCAATTTCCATTGATCTAGCTCAAGACTCAAGACTCTAGACTCAAGGCTCAAGGTTCAATGAAAATAAGACGACTTGAGATTTGAGAGGTTTGAGAGGTTGAGAATTGAAGAGATTCCAGAATTGGTTTGCTGTGATCGGGAGTCTGGAGAATAAAAAGTCAATTACGCACATACAATGAAATTTCTTGGAAAATCCCTGACAAGTGGATTTCGTTTTGCTGTTTGCCGTTTTTCCTAGTGGAGTGCGGTGACAAGCATATTTAGACAGGGAATAAACTCCAGTCTCAAGTAACAATCAAGTCAAGTCAAGTCCAATCAACATGAACAAACCAAGTCAACTCAAGACAAGACAAGTTGAGTCAAACCAATCAGCCTTTTGCCATATTCCAGAAAATATAGAAAAGAGAGCGTGAAGCATTTAGAGTTCTTTTACATGAGAAATAAGATTTCCATCTCAAATCCCCACATGTGTAAATAGTAAATACACATGAGACAAACCGTACACCGTACACCGCACACCGTATTATACCATTTTTGTTTCCTGTTTATAGAACCCTTTATCTTTTTTATCTTTCATCCTCTTTCATCAAGTCATCAAGCTCAAGCTATTTGTCATTGACCATTGGTCACTGTCACTTGGCAATTCTGACTCAATCCCTCTGTTTCATCCATCGGGAAGACGAAAGGCTCTTAAAAGAATGCAAGATGCACAAAGCACAGGGCACAAGATGAGCTAATCGTATAAAGAAATTATTATTAAACTCGCAGCAGCATCAGACATTTGATGACAGCGACAAGATTATATGACAACAGACAACAGAAATCAGAAGGGTGAAAATGCAAGCTCAGTATTTTCCTCAAGTCTCAAATCTCAAATCTCAAGTATTCGGCTCTTGACTCTTGAAAAAAGATTACATCAAAAATCAAAACTGAACTTGAAAATTACTCAAAAGGCTCAAGATTAAAAAACTATAATTGTGAATTAAACCTCTAAAATGAAACTCATATTTTGTAAAAAAGAATGGGGAAAACGTGAGTAAATGTTGTAGAAATGTGGAACACGGAAAAGTACACAAAACACAAAAACAAGGGAAATTTCATATTATAATAATATTATTATTATATCAAAATCTTTTATCTTTAAGATAATCTCATTTATACCATGCTTTTCATTTCTTATCTACCTTTCTACGTCTACAGTTTACACTTTGCATAATATAAGATATCTTATCTTCTATCTTGTATCTTGTAATGTACAATTTCCATTGTACACGCTGACATAGTCTGAGAGTTAAAGTTGACACATTGTAGTTTTAGCCTTTAGCTTTGCGCTGCAAAAAAAGAAGAAGAAGAATAAAAAGAAGAGTGAATGAGGAAGAAAGGCAAGTGGCCAAAAACACTCATTTACTCATTTAACACTTGACACCTTCCAACTCCTGCTACTTTTTTTTTTTCTTTACTTACTGTTTGTTGTACTCTGAACTCTTTACTCTTTATTTCTCTTCTTTTTGAATCCGTCTTGTTTGCAGTTTGGAGTTTGGAGTTTGTACATTTCTATTTTTCTGTATGTGTGTGTGTGTGTTTTGTATTTGGAAATTCGGGTTTCATTTCATTGCGTCAGTTTGTACCATTTCCCGTTTCTAGGATATTTCTTTGACTTGAGACTTGAGACTCTTTCGTCTGTCCTGTCATCCTTCCTCAGAACTTTTCCAACTCTGAACAGTGAATAAAGTATACAGCTGATAGTTAGTAGCTTAGATCTTATAGCTTAGAGTAAATGAGAAAGAGGAGCGGATGGTACTTTTAGTATAAAGTATATTACATAAGAGAAACATAGGTTTTATGTTTTATGTCTAAATAACATACACACACAACACACATGCATAATAAAATTTTATAATACGGATGCAAAAGTTGACAGAGAAAAGTCTGTTCGCTGTTTGCTGTTTGTGTGTTCAGTGTTCAGTAGCTCCACGTCCTTAATACTTGATACTTACGACATACGACGAGTTGACATACGCATTTTACTAAGAGTGTCAAACGCACTTTTTATGTGTAAATAAAATGAAACTGTACATTGTAGATTTGTACATTTGTACATTTGTACATTTGCACATTTGTAGGCCGTTTCTATCTCTTTTCCTCCTCTTTTATTTTGTCAAGATTCAAGATGCAGATGTTTCAACTTTATTATTTTGCAGTACAAAGTACACAACTCTTGTTTTTATTTGACTTGGATAATAATGAGTTTGACTTTTCTCCTCAACTCTCACACTTAAATAAAATAATCAAGTTCCTTCCGTGACTCAACACTCAACGCTCAACACTCTCGATACTCCAAGCTCATGATCAGACTCAAACTCAGACAGTCAGTCTCAAGTCTCTAGTTTCAAGTCTTTCGAATCTCTAGAGCTTTGAGTCTTTTGAGTTTTGAGCCTCAAGTGAAAGAAAGAATGCAAATGTAAAATGTAATTTGTCATTTAGAACGAGTGCCACATCAAACATTCAGCTAGAATGAAGAAACGAGACACGAGCACAAGTACGAATACGAATAGCAAGTGACGAGTGTATAAATGTACAATGTACACACTTATGTAGATCGACATTCGACGTTTGACGTTTGACATCTTCTATGTATATTTTGAGTATTGAGTACGGGTTCTTTTTTTAAACGACCGGACTGGAGCAAAAAAATAAAGTAAATTCGAGACAAGAAAAGAAAAGAAAGAAAAAGAAGGTGACGTGTCAACTCTCAACTTGATTCCTTGATTCAACAGAGAATTCCACTCAACTTATTTGATTTACACTTTAAAGCCAAGAGCGTCACAAGTCACTCAGTCAAGAGTCTAGAATCAAGATTCAAAAGAGTAATATCAAACCATTTCCCGGCAATTTCAAATTTCAAAATGGTGTCAATGGCACAATTTCCCTAACATTTGGATTACGTAAAAACTTGGCACACTGTACTCTGTACACTATAAACTATATAAACTACAAATTACACAATATGATGATTTAAGCTCTGGAAAAGAAAAAGAAAAATTGTGCTCACTGTAGACTGAATGTTGTAGATGTGCACTGAAAATGATACTATGTGATCTAATGAACTAATGAGACTCATCGTATTAAAACTTGATAATGAGCAGTGAGAATAATGAACAAAATGAACCCATTCAACTACGCAATTTAATTATTTACTACAAACAACAAGTTTGACAATTAGTGGAAATTTAAGAGATTAAATTACATGTGGAAGGAAATGTCAAAGGTTCATTATGTAATTTGTAATGTGTAGCCCATTTTTAGGAAGCAAAGCTGAGTATTATTGGACTCGGGTCTGTCTGTGTATAGAAATGAGTACGACAACTAAACTATAGCCATCTAGCGGCCACTTTTGGAACTTTTTAGTAGCGCCATCTAGCGCCAATTTTGTTTAGTGGCGCCATTTAGCGGAAAAATTTGGAACTACCGTAAAAAAAGCTTGAAGAACTTTAAGAATTTACTTGACATGCATTTTAGCAGTTCTTTAACACTAAACACTACACAGACAAAATGTTTTACTTTTTATAGTCAGCTTCGCTTCTGGAGCCTCAAGCATTTGTGGTTTCTAGGCGACACAAAACCCTCACGAAATGAGGATTTTTGATTTTATTTACATTTACATTTGTTCCAAGCAAAGGAGCCGTCAGCCTCGAGACTCGAGAGAAAAGGAGTTCAAATCCCAACAGACCAAAGTCCAAAGTCCAAACATTTTCAATCCAAGATCAAATCAAAAAATTGAAAAATCAAATCATGACCAAAAATGTTGACATTTGGCATTTTAAAGCCACTTCAACTACTTATCCAAAAATGGGTGACGGTTGATGGTTGACGATTGACGTTTGACGGTAATTTGCTCAGAATTGAAACTTGACACTTGACACTTGACTTAATGTCCATTAAATTGTCGTAAGGAAAAAAATCTGCCATGAATTTACATTTACATTTACAAAATATTTTCCCAGCTTCTCCTTTAATCTTTCAAGTGTGAGATTTCATGATTCACGATTCATGACTCATGACGGTAAATGAAATGAATTTCTCGCCTCATCTCATTCCATTTCTCACATTTCTCTCTCTCTCTCTTTGCACTTATCTTTTATTTATAATTTCCAATTTACATCAATCTTGAAAGTTGAGAGCGTCATCTCATCTCATCTCATGTGCAAGTACTTTTGAAATGGAAATTGAAAGTACAAGTAGCTCACAAGTCACTCACTTTTGAGTTTTGAATTTTGATGTGCACTTGTTCTCAGGGAGCGGTAAAGATGAAACACCCACGCTTTTTCTTGCTTCTTCTTCTTCCTCGCCTTCCCGTCTGCCTGCCTGTTGCTATCAACTATCAACTATCTATTTTCTATCTAATATCTAATATCTACTATTTTTCTACATTCCTCATTCCGAATTTCCCTTGAAATTACAGCATTTTACTTTGAACTTTTGGAACTTTTGGAACTTTTGGAGCTTTTGGAGCATTTAGTAAAACCACCAACTTTGGTGGTTTTGTTTGTGGTGTTCTTTTACATGTGATACATTCGTGTGGTATTCACTATTCACTATTCACATGATAAATTTGAAATTGGAAAACAAAGGAGCAACCAACGGATTTACCAGCACAATAAAACTTGGCCCCGTTTATTCAATCTTCAATATTAAATGTACAATGTAAATGTGGGTGGAAAGTGGAAGGTCAAAGTGTAATGTGTAATTGAATGAGAAAATGGGAACAGCCAATCCATCTACAATATACATTTTACATACTTTTATTTTCTCCAACTTTTCCTCTCCATTTTCCCACGCGCTCATTCCAGACAAATAAGTAAAAGGTTCCGTCTGTTTTCTGGTTTTTTTCTAAATTTATTCTGGATTCAATTTTCAATTTATTTCCCCTTGTAAATTTGAAATTTCTACTAGAATATACTCCAATTTTACTTTTTTTGTTTCAGGTTTTCAGCTCAGGTTCTGATCTCCAATAATTTAGATTTACCCTTCATTTCATTTGATTCCATTTCAATGTAGTTTCACAGCTGTAAAAATAAGCTGTACTTTATACTTTATACTTTACAAAATAGTATAAAATCAAGTGTCAAATTAGTTGTAGATTCTAGATTCTAGATTCTAGAACTTGTACATGAAAATAAAATGGGAGAAAGAAAAACCACGCATTTTGATGGAATGGCAAAAAAACACATTATTTTACGCTTTACGCTCACCGATCCAGAATCACTCCTACAATTTTCTATCTATGTGCATCGGGTTCCATTTTCTGTAAAATATTATACCAATAAATACTTTTGGGTTATCACGGAAATAATCTAAATCTAAATTTAAATTTAAAGCTGAAGCTAACGGCTAAATTCTGTATGCTGAATGATGAATGGTCAAAAAAGGAATGAAAGCTGAATTTTATTGAACTCAATTGAGAATTGAGAATTGAAAAGCTCAAGTTGAATGCTAAATGTTCTGAAAAAAATGTTATTGCGCATAATTTCCTTCTATTCGGAGGGAATCCTTTGCTTTTTTCCCCGCGTCTCACTTTCTTCGCATCTCTGCTACTTTCACTTTTTTCCCTTGTTGTCAAAAATAGGAAATGTGTACTGTTCATCTGACATGTGTTTCCAATGTCCAATGTCCAATGTCCACTGAAACCTCCAGTCGCCCATATGCAAGGAAATGTGCATATTTGTTAGTGTAGGTCGTTGTCCGTTCTCGATTTGATGGTCGCAGAAGAAACTTGAGAACTTGACTATTGTTTCTTCAATTGCTAACAAACCCAATTCCAATTCCAGACTTTGGACTCTAGACTCTAGAACAATTCAGAATTGAGACGAGTCCAACATGAGATGACATCATGTGCAGCTGATGAGTTTTTTCACTTGTAAGTAACTTTTCTCATTTGTTCCACTCAAAAAGGTATTTTCATCAAGTTGTACTGGCGAATCCAGTGTGTGTGAATTACGCGGAATTTTAGTCTGGAGACTGGAGACCGGAGGCTGAGAACTGAGAACTACAGTTACCATCAGCTCCAACTTGCAAATATAACACTTTTCACCACATGTTACTTCAACCGCCATCCTCGCCTCATTGCGTAAAACTCTGACTCTGGTTTTCACATCTACTCCGTTTTGGACCCTGGACCGGCTGTTCATTTTGTTCATTGTTCAGTGTTCAGGTTGTGTCAACTTTACTGTGGAGCTCATTCCCGCACAACTCATATTAAACCTGTGCCACACCGCACTCGACCATACACGACGAACAAGAATACGGCATTTCGCATTTCTTTGCTCATTTCTTTGCTACCTTTTGCTACAAGATTCAGCATTCAGTATCCAGTAGAGTTCTTTTCATTACATGACGAAAAGGTCAAAGCAAAAAAAAAGATGTTCAAACCTCACTTGAAGAGCTTGAAGACTGATTCTCAAGTCTGGTTTGAATAGTTCTAATTTCTACCAGAGGCAGAAAATGTAATCTTGTACGAGACAGAAAAAAATGAAAAGGTTATTAGAACAGGTATACGTGCAATGTGCAATGTACATACAGGTTGATTGTTGATTGTGAGTTGGGGTTTATTTACTTTTAATTTGGTGCATTTTAAAAAATAAAGTTGCCACTGCATTTCCCTGAAAACCCAGTCCCCGGAAAAATGTATAGGTCAGGAGTCAACAGTGAAAACTCGGCATATGAAACCCACGCACAAAAGTTTTGTATTAAAATAACAGTTCTCAAAACGTGACCTTTTCTTTTCTTACTCAAAAACTCACATTTTTTCGTAATACATAATAAATTATGTAAAAGAAAAACATGGAAACTTCAAATGTGCAAAAAAATTCATATGTAAAAGCTGCCTCTATTTTCTATAAGAAGACATTGGGGAAAGCGGGAGTAGAATCTAGAATCTATAATCTAGAATCTCCTTGATGGAAAGAAAATATGTAGAAAATCCGTACATGTTTGTCATTTGGGACTTGAAACTCCTCACTCGATACTCGAGACTCTAGATGCAGTCAAGTTAACACATTGAAAAGAGAACAGCCACTTTTCTCCCACTTTTTGCTCATCTTTCCCATCTTTTGCATCCACCATCGACTTTTGTTGAGTGTGTAATTAAGTGCTCATGTTGAAAGCCTAACGCGAAAGTCTAATGCGTGTGTTTGAGGTGTTTGTGTTTGGTGTTTGGTGTTTGTGTTTTCCATGGTGTGTTATTCCTCCCTCCTGCAGTTTTCCTCTGAACCTGTGGCTTTTCCTCTCATCTCTCATCTCTCGTCTAATGACATACATATGAGCAAATGGCAAATTGGAAACACCACAACACATCACCATTCAGAGCCCATTCAGAAGACGGAGGAAGACGGAGGAAGAATGAATGAGAAAGGTGGGATTAAGTAAAGAAAAGTGAATACCTAAAGCAAACACGACCGAGAAGAAGAAGACGGAGAAGAAGAAGAAGAAGAAGAGACCTCCCAAGAGACACATTAACAAACTCATTAACTCACTCTTTACTCTTCAACCTTTCGCTTTTAACGGAGTAGACACAAAAAATTATGGAGCTTTCACATCTTTCTCGACATTTACTCTTAATTCTTCATGTTGTTGTAGTAGGAGTTTTTTGTGCTGGATCTGGCTCGTGGCTATTTGACAAGATACAAGATGCACCATCAACCATCAAACATTAACCATCAACGAGTGCCGTCTTTTTACTTTTTACTTGTTGGATGCAAAATCCAAAGCTCTTTATCTGAGATTTTCTCTTGAGTTTAGAGCTTAGAGCTTACAGTTTTCTTAATGCTATTTTAAATATGTACAATGTACAATGTACAGTGTAGAAATTAGTTCATAAAAATGTTGATAAAAAATTGTGAAATATTCCACATGGATGAACATGGAAATGTAATGCATTGCTAATTACTATTTTTATTCTTCTCATGCCTGAATCTTGAATCCTCCAATAGGAAAAATGAGGATAATGCAGAAATGGATCAAGCACAGTAATAATAATAATAATAATATGTACAGTGTAAACTTTTCTCCGGGTCTCTCAACTACGATCTACGATATTTTGTGTTTTATTAAAAAGAAAAAATGCACAAAAAGACAAAATTACAAAAAATAAGATGAGGACACAGTGCATGAAAATGACACTACTTTGGTATTTTTTACATGAAAATGGTGTGTCCTTAGTACTTAGTATGTATAATACTTTGTACAGTTTTTACAGCGTATAATACTGAAAGAGTACAGAGTACATCTAATGATAATGATAATATTACTAATAAGAGTAATAATAATGAAGCTGGTGCACCCAACCAAGCTCACATTTCCCATTACATTCCTCATTGAAATCCATACTCAAGCTTCAAGCTTCAAGTTTCATTACTACTGCTCGTCCTCGTTACTTTGTTCTTTGTAGAAAATGGATATGAACAAGTATATAATATGTGTGAAAGAATTTGAAAACCCGAGAAGTGGAATCTAAGACCAATCTAAGGATTAGAGAGA
>JABASP010002569.1:0-19162 GCA_019776565.1 Sminthurinus signatus | reverse complement strand
CTTTAAAAATAAGTGATGGATTGTAGGTTATAGTTTATAGACTATAGTGTAATACAGTTTTACCATCTACAGTCTACACTCTACACACGGTGAATATTTAAATTTCAGTGTACGTTTCATTTAAACTATAAACTATAACCTCAAGATAATAGGTGATTTGACATTGAATAACTTGTTTTTACGTGTAAAATTATGCCGGTGATTTTTTTTCCTATTCGTATACTTATAACCTCCCCCTCCCCGGTTTCGTCATATTTCTGTATAACACAGTCACGAATTCAATCAACAGTAGTGTGCTAAATATTGTATAATTTTTCATTTATGTGTGTGTGTGTTTCTGTGTCTTTGTATTGGAGATTGAAGATTGGAGATTGTGCTTATTGCTAGTGTACAGTGTACTCTTCAGTCTGCAGTGTCCTATATATTTATAATTTTTATCTTCTTAAAAATTTTGCCACATTCTGTCTTCTTGTTTGTATTACAAGGTTTTAAACCAAAAAAAGTGCACTTTACTTTTACATGTATGATGTACGTGTCGTACACATACACACACACACATGTGGATCCTTGTGGTATTTTGATTCTACATTCTTGATTCTTGATTCTGGAAAGTGACATACTGGTTTTAAACGTGAGTGTACATGCAGGGAAAACTTTTTTTTTGAAAAAAGTTTACTTGTGACTTGTGTCATCTTTAACTTGTGAAGTGAAGAATAATGTAGTAACTTACCAATAATCAATAGCCAATAACCAACAAGTGTAAGAAGATAATGTAAAAACGGAGGAGTGAAAAGGCGCAAAAGTGCCAAAGGAAGAAGAAAAAGCAAAAATGTCATTTGAAGCCAGTTTAAGAAAGACAAATAGTTGTAGTAAAGATAGAAATCTTCATCATCGACACTGTAGAGGAGATTCCCATGCAAATGGAATTCACAAGCTTCAGAAAGTCAATCGGAACTTCTTTGATCCAGATAATCCTCATGATCGTCTACACAAACATTTGACAAAAAGTGTTTTAGCTAAATATTCTGCATTTTCTACTGGGATACCCTCCAATTTTTATGTAATACTTTTTTTAATTTGGATACTTTACTATTTCGTCTATTGAATTGTATTAGAATTTGATCTAGTTTTTATTCTCCTTTAACAAAACTTCAAAACAATGTAATGAATTTTTTTTACAATATCCGTATACGATTTTTAGGATTTAGAGTAAATTGCATGTATTTTCAGTGAGCTTACTTTTGAGGTTATTGAGTAATTTTCATTAAATTCTAAAGATACAAAAATAACTCGTGATAGATTTCATGTTTTATTGCTCATTAAACACATGTAAGTTTTTCATGTACGCTGCTGTAGTTGTTGGTAAATGTCCGAAAATTAATTTCATAAATTAAAGTATGAAGTGTTAAAGACGCAATTGAAATTGAAAAATTAGGAGTCAAAAACGGTGTTTTTGTATACTCAATACTCATATTGATGTATCGAATTTCTGTGTGGATAATTTATTGGTAGACTTGATTTTGAAATGTCGATCGTGATGTTCAAAGTCAAATTACCTATTATCTGTACACAGTGTACAGTATACAGTGGGTTAAATATCTGCTGAGCGGCAGTGAGTGCTCTGGAAGAAGAAAATATAAAATATATGCTAATGAAATATAATACAAATTCTCATGCTCACACATTCACCTTAAGATCTACGATCTATTTTTCTCTCCTTGTTTTATCGTTGAATTTTTGCATCATTCCTTTAAAGTTTAAAGAAAAAGAAACTACAATTTTTTCAGTGTGGGATTATAATTATGCGAGATGCAATGTAGGAACACGCCCTGTAAACTGTAAAGACGTTTACTTGCAGAAATGTACAAAATATATTATGTGTAAGAGAGAGAGAGACACATACTGCTGCTCCACTAAAAGTAGTTGTTAATGTATTTATTAGATTATTAGAATAACGATGTAAACAACACGGACTGCCTTAGTTTGACTACATAAATTTGTGTAGTACATAGAATATACCTAATATATTACATTATGTGCAACTTTAAATTTCCAGTGCATGGTTTTCAAATTTTATGTATTCAATTAAAGGCTCGTGTATCGTGTATCGTGTACATATGTATGAAGCACAATGAAGCAAAGTATGTATCAAGAAAAAAATGCATATTGAACCGAATCGATGGTATTAAATAGGCATTACGTATGCGACGCTGTGACTTGAAATTAATTTGGAATATGTAAATGAATAAACTTGGTTTTTCTCGTTTTTATTCAAGTATTCCATTTTGTGGATATCGGTACATTGTTTTATAGTAATGAGTAATGAGCAACGGTGTATTATATATTTTGTACACAAGTATCTTATATTATTATGCTAGTTCATAGTTAAATGTTACAGGTAATTTGGAGTAATACAACAGGTAACAAGTATGTGAATGCTCAAAGAAAAAATCACAAGTATCTGTATTCTGTATTTTCTTATTAGTTGAACATTTGAGCTTATCGACTTTGTATTAGTTTGATGTTTGATCATTACACACTAATGAAACATGAAATGAAAATATAATGAGTTTATCAAATTATACTAAAATATAAAAAAGGAAACAAGCTAAAGAATATAACTCTTTTTTTTCACCATTCCATTTTTCTGTTTACTATTCTTCTTTTTTATGTAGGAATTACTTTCCAGAAATCTGTGTCATTGGTAAAAGTTTTGAAGAAAAGATGCATCGTATATCTAAATATCGTATGTATCGTATTTAAAACTTCTATTGTAAACTTTTGTCAGTTCTTGAGTTATTTTTGTAGTCCATAATTCATAATATACTGCCTTTGTCGTGTGTCGTGGTTTCCGTGCGTATGTGCTATGCATACATAAGAAAAAATACATAATAGACATGTGGATGTACACAGACAAAAAGATCAGGATTCAGGATGATCCTACTCAAAACTCAAAAGGTTGATAAAATATAAAATATGCAGCACAGTTTAAGAGTTGTCATCTAGGCCCATCCTCATCTGCATATTTTGTGTGTGTAGTGTGTACACTGTACGGTGTACACATGAATGAGGTAAATAAGGAATAGATTATACTCAAATCTTTGGAAGATTTAAAATGAGGACAAGATGGAAATAATAATAATACTTGTAATATATTGTATGTCTCTTTCCTTGTGTTGTGGAGATTGTGGATTGTGGATAAATCGTGCTCATGTGCTCATGTTGGTAATGGGTAACGTAAAGGTATATTATTACTATATGATATATGATGCATAGGGAACAGAAGAGAATTGAAAGGTATCCGAAGTTTACATGGTCTAGGTAGTAGGTATTTTATATTGTATGGGTTAAACGTTAAACATGTGCAGGTCTTGAGGTATGCGTCTCAACTGTGTAGTTTTTAGTTGAGAAGTTGCTGCTTGACAGAGAGACAGAGAACTCAGAGAGAGAGAGAGAAAGAGTGATTTTAAAATGGAGAGAGGAATACGTGTCAACTGAAATGTATCCATGCCTCCGATAATATGATGTGCTTACAAAGTAATAAATTCATCCCTTGAATGTTTGTTGTTTTTTTTTGTATATACAGGAAGATGAGAAGACGGATGGACAAAATGGTAGTAGTCATCGCAGGGGTGTCTGGATAGTTACAAAGAATGGCTTTGTGAGCGGTTTACTGGAGAAAGTTGAAGATTCTGGCAAAGTCAAAGTGAAACTGGATACAGGACAAATTTATGAAGTGGATGAAGATGACATTGAAAACGTATGTACATGCATTTTTTTGTACTTGTTACTCGTTACTCTGTTTTACTGTTGATTCTTGATATCCTCTATATAATCCTGTTTGTAAAACCCTCTGTCTTTAAAAGTAACCGTTTTCCTTTAAATCCTTTTACGGAGTGTAGATCGATTTAACTTGTTTTTTTTGTGTATATAGATCTCTTTTAAAACTTGTGTGTGTGTTTAGTGTTTATAAGTGCGCAGTGTGTACATTGTAGGTATGTAGTATGTAATATTACTTTAGGGGGGATAAGACCACAACATCTTCATTTTACAATTCTAGTGTCAAGTTGAACTTGTTATAAAGCGCTCATTCATGTTCATTCGTTCATGTATGTTTTTTTTTCTTGTTGGTTCGGATTTTCTAAATGTCAGTGTGAAGTTTATCTCAATGAGCCATCAAACAATCATATTATTAAAGAATTCTTCAAGAAAAAACTTGTCACTCGTCATCCATGGTTATTTTGTTATTTTTACATGTATTTGAGTTCAAAATTTCCATATTATACACGTAAACCATACTCGAAAACAAAAACAAAAACAATGTTATAAAATGTCATCTCTCTTCCAACTTCTAACTCAGTACATATGTACACAGACATGCATGTATAAAACATAGTGTGTAGTGTGAAGATGCATAAAGGATGGGTTTTAGGTTAGGTTTTATATTTCATGATTGAAGATTGAATACTAATTGTATACAAAAAAAATTGTGTTGGCACACGATTTGCAATCTGCATATTTATTTGAAATTTCAAATTTTAAAAGCTAAAGTAAAGTGTACTAAATTTTGTCCTATGTACAAAAATTACGGTAGGTTTGTATGTATTTTATAATTTTTCACTTGCACAAATAGATTTTGGAGTAGATACAAGAATAAAATTGAATATTATTATTATTCATATATTATAAAAAATAGATTGTTGTCTTATTGTGTATTGTAAATTGTAAAGTTTTAGCCAGGCCATGAGCGTTGAGTCTAAATATTATACAGAAAGATAAGGATTGGTTGTGGTCAAGAATTTTTTTAAGTCTTTTTATCCTGCTTATTTCTTATCATATATGAATGTACTTTACCTGTCTTACATGATTTTCTTTCATTTATCATTATGCTTGTCATGGGCTTTTAAAGGCGGCTAATATATCCGGTTTAGTGCATTTAGAATTTAGAATGCTCAATTTTCACCCTCGGGCTTCATCTATACTAGTTCGCAGTACGCAAAGTCATTCTCTTAAGAGAAGAATTTCCTTTTGTACATGATTATTATTATTTATTATAATCAGAACTTTTTGTGTGAGATACTATTATTTGGTTTGAATGCACTTTCTGGTCCTCCTTTCTCTCATCTAACGGTGCTATTTGTGTGTCTAAAGTTTTAAGTGTGTGTGTATAGGCAAAAAAAGGCAATGGATATTGTAATTACTGTCAAGAAAGTAAATCAACACTTTAATTTCTTAATGCTGCAGTTGCAGTTTTGAATTACATACATACGGTATTGTCTAAAGTTGATTGAAAGAATGAAAAATATGTGTCAAGTGATACTAGAGATGGATGAAATGCAACTTTTTCAAGTGTTAAATGATAATCACGTATTCCGAGCTATACGATTCAATTATGATGTATCGTCTTGATACTCGAGACATGATGGAGCACAGAATTAATTGATAACTCTTCCACTAATGTAGCCTAATTTATTCTGTAAATTTTTTATAAAACTTCATTAAAAGTTTCATCGTAGTTGTTAATGAGATGACTTAGTACTTAGTAAGCACTTTAAAACTTTAAATATTTGTGAGCATAACCTTTTTGACTTTTGACCAAGTAAAATGTTGTATGAATTTGTTGTGCACGTTTGTCTTGGCCTTTGTACAAACAAGATGTCAATCTTTGAATGTATGTAGTATGTGTGCACAACTTTAAACTTCAAATACAGTTCCCTTTTAATATTGCATGTACAATGTATATGGCGGACAGGAAATGTTTATAAATTAGCTATAAAAATCTTTAGAAATGTAATTTAATGTGCACATGGTTTTCAGAAAAAAAAACAAGTTTGTCGTATTCCGTAGTCCACGCTTATTCCTTAATCCATTTCAATGTAAATTAGAAGTATAAATGAAAAAACTATGATGTATATTAAATGTACTTTTTTTTAAATAAAATAATTGCAGAGAAATCCTGAAGCTTTGGACAACATCTCACAGCTCTGGAATTTGAATTTAATAAATGAATCTTCTATTCTTCACATTCTACGCAACAGATATCATTCCTCATTACCTTTTACATTGTCAACTTATAGAAATGTACTGTATCTGACTCGAAATGCCAAGTTAGATACGGAAAACTACAAATTTCTAAAACAAATAATTCAACCATTTTCTTCCTCCAAACTTCATCCAAATGTCTTCTCATTGGCAAGACAGTCGTACAGAGCTTTGGTTTCATCCAAAAGGAACCAATCCATCATCATTCATGGAGAAGCCGGGCCAGAAAATAAAAGTGAATGTGTTCGAGAAATCCTCAGATACTTGACTGAGGGGAAAGGACCTAATCCAGAAAAGTCAGATAAAGTGTCATCGAATCTATCCAATTCCAATGCTACTAATACTACTAATAATAATCCAATCTATAGTTTTTGGGAACGATTGAAAGCTATTGAAGAACTAGTTAGTTTTTTCTGCTCTACTAGTGAAAGTGAATACTCAAAAGAATCAAAATTATACAACTTGGAATATGATTTGGCTGGACGTCTAGTTGGAACTTCGATAACGGTGAGTAATAATTTTTTCCTCCTGTCTTTCTGTGTATTATTGATGAATGTTGAATTTATTATGCCCTTCGTCTTTTGCCTTTGTCTGTTACATAATATATATCAGATAGGTACATGTACGTGATCTTTTTTTTACTACGATAAAAATACCGGCGTACAGTTAAAATGCCATAAATTTTATGCGTACATAGGTAGTAAAAGTTTCGTCGTTAAAATTCTAAAGTGTACAATAATATCATAGAGATTTGTAAATATATAAATATATATATGTGTGTGTATGCCGTATAAAATGCCTAGACAGTAGACAGTGTGGATTCAGAAAATATTTGTACAGGTGCTAGATGCATATTACAAATGTATATAAATCTATATGAATCATTATTATATTAATATTCATTGTCAGTGCTTATGATGTATTACAGGTTAGATGTTGGATGTGTATTATATTATTATTTATTATGCACATATCAGATATCATAAAACCAGGACCAGGGGAACATGTAAGAAATAGTAGACAGAAATCAAAAAAGGTTTGGTTACATAACTTTCAAGGTAGTTTGTGAATCCAACATAGAATGACAAAGATCTCATTGACAATCATATTATACCTATGTCAAATGTGGACACAACGTACAAGTATATATACAGGGAGAGTAGTTGAAATGAACCAATGTTTTTATATTTCATCTAATAGCTATTCAACCTTTTTAACATAAGTAAATAGAAAGACAGGCACAAGTGTACAATGTACATGTTCTTATGTATTGTGTCCCTGAGGATGCAATTGGATTTGATCTTGCATGACATGTATGGAAAAGAAGTGGGCATTGTTATTTTACGTCTTGATTGATTGTACGAATTGGTAACTCCTGAAGTCTGTGCGTAGGGTGAACTTCCTTCCATTTGAATTTTGAATGCATCAGGAGAAGAAAAAAAACATGTGTTTGTTTCGTTTATTGTTATTATTATTATTATCATCATTATTCCTATACTTGTTTGTTGTTTGTATGCATTTGTTCAATAGATATAATATGTAGATACGATAACATGTGCGTGCGTATAAATACAAACACAATACTACACATACAAATGAGTATGCATATAAAGGTAGAGAATGAAGAAAAGTAAAGAGTACACAGTGTACATTGTACATATGGAGATAGTATTATGAGCTTGTGTTTTTATTTATCAAACTACTAAGTACGTAGGTTGACAGGGAAGGTACACACAGACACAGACACACAACACACACATGTTCTGTGTTCTTTACATTTGATCATACTATTACATATTACAAACGATAGCAGAGTCATGTTGATGTTGATGATGATAATGATAATGATGGTTACCTTAACTTGAGTACTTGTGACTTTGAGATATCTTTCATTTCTATCAGATTTTTTGACATTAGATTCTACATATTTGGTGTGGATCAAGAAAATACATTGACTGAATGCATACACTTGTATAGCAAAGGATTAAAGTTTCAAAAGGATGAGGAAACGTGTAGACATGGTTTAAATTTAGTAATCTAGATTGAGATTGATTCAGTGTCTCTCTTTATAATTCAGTTCCAATTTAAATGGAATTTATTTTTATTCTGTGTGCATAAGTAGGCTTGTGTACTTGATACTTTATTAAATGCATATTATTATTATCAGATGCATCAATCAATATTATTCTGAATACTTTACATACTGGATAATAACTTGGGTTTTATACGTTGAATATTATAGATAAATTATATTATGTGTGTATATATTTCTTAAAAAGAGAGATGGGAGTAATATTAGTTTATTTAATATAATGAAATGAAATGAAATTATGGATGTTTGTTTATACTGTATTATAGATTTGTACCTTTTTATATAGAATATGGATGTACATAAATAAATTAATTTGAGGTTTTCCTTTTATTATACTTTGACAGATTTTTACTTTGGATATCGAACGGATGTATGAAGGTAATTATTTAATACAGTTATTTACTTTCAAAAGTCTATCATTTCATAATATAATATGAAGTTTTAATTTTGACACACGGTGTCCTTACACTTACGTGTTAAATTATTATCATTATTATTAAATTTTGATGTAGTATGATATGAATTTATATGGCTCTCTTCTTCTTTTTTTTCTTGAAAATTTTAGAACCTTATTTCACTGTTTTACAAGCACTCCATGATTTGTCCACATGTGCTATTGATGCATTGGGTCCATATCCATATTTAAAGCAGCTACGAAAAGATTTAATGTTAGAAGAAACGGATGTAGGCTCACCGGTTAAGCAGTCTACACATTTTTTCTGTTCTCATATAACAAGATCTACAGTTGAAGACAATCTAAAGAGAATTGGGAAAATTTCCGAATCAATGTTAATTTTGGGACTTGGAGACACTTTTATCAAGTCTGTGTGGTCAGTATTTGGAGCTATTTATCATTTGGGACATGTTTTGGGGAATTTGACACATTTATCAAATACACTCAACAGTCAAAAGAATGATTCGTCCTCATCTACTTCCGGAATGATGAAAAATGTTGAAATTGGAGAACGACATATGAAAAATGCTTGTACTCTATTGGGTCTTCCTGTGGAAAGAGTGGAAAAAAGTCTTGTATCTGAAGAATCAGAAATCACACGTATTCGTAATGTTTTGGGATTTGCCGTTGGACTTTATTTTGAAAGTGTGAATTCAGTGTTTACAACCGTGAATAAAAATAATAGTGTCGGTTTTCGAAATATCCAATGTATAAGCATCAATGTTGTACAAATTGGATATTCTCCTACGTCAACTAGTGGTAGATTTGGAGATTTATCATCAAATTACATCAATGAAAGACTTGCTAAATTACGAAAGGATATTGATTTTGATCGACTGACTAAATTATATAAATCGGAAGGATTAGAAACTGTAGAATCTCCTAATACTCCATGTACTCCTTCTGGACGTGACAAATCATTCCCTAATGGCAATAGCAAAGATGAATCTGAATTAACTAATTATTACGATGTACTTCCATTACTAGAGTCTTGGCCAACGCCAACAAACTCTAATTCTACTACAAAGAAAGGAAAAGGTATGAAGAAAAAAAAGCTTTCCTATTATTTGATTTTTACAATATAAATATGACACAATCTCAAAAGCTGTTGATTTCTGCTTTCACTATTTTTTTAAATATATAAATATAATGTATTTCTTTTGATTTGATCAGGTTTACTGTTCCTCATTGATGAAGCTAAAGAACCAGCTCGATTTTTAGAAAAGTTTGAAGCTGAATATTTTGGGGAAGGAGAATTTCAAAAATTATATTGGGTCGACTTTAGAAATACAACAATTTCCTTCTGTCATTCCAATGGTACAAGAATTGTTGAATATGATGTGAAAAAAATCCTCAGTCATTCTGAAATTGTAGCAGCATCAAAATTTACGAATTTACTCCTGCAGGAATCTCAAAAGTTAGCTTAAATTTTAAACTAGTGTTTTACTGTATAAAGTTTTGAGAAACAACAAGAAAACTAATGATTTTTTGATTTCACTTGCCTGTTTTGATTTGTATTTTTGAATTGGTTTCAATAATGATGAATGATGAAGCTGATTAATGAAACATTACCTAACCATTTTGTTGTTTGTTTGTTTGTTTGTCATTTTGGTGTGGATTTTCAGAGACAACATTAATTGCATGTTTTTGAAGTCAAGTAGCCCCATAATTGGCTTATGTATGAGCTCCAATGCATCTGAAATTAGCCTAAGACGAGCTTCAAGTATTAGACGTACGTATGCAAGTAATTGGAAAAAGAAAAATGCGTCCCTTAATATTAAAATTCAAGCTGTGAGTTTTCAAGTTTTTTTTTACATGACATTAATCATTAAATAATAATTTTAAAAAATGAGCTAAAGTATAAAATGTACCCTCAATATGAATTTTAGTAGTTTTTTGTGTATTTTATAATGAGTTTAAAGTTAAATCATAAATCTAATGGTGAATTTACTAAATAAATAAGGAAAATGTTTTATTAGTTTAGTTTATGTAATAATGTCTTATTTGTTAAAACTACCTAGGATTATCTTATTGAAATTTTGGAAAGGACTCAAGTACAAATGCTTCACTGTCTTAATGCGTCTGTAACTGAAAGTTCTGAACTGGATATGGCTAATTTAAGAAATCAGGTACAATAATCATGTATAATATACATTTTGTGATAAGTGATAAGTATTTGATGATTTTCGTCGTCTGAATTAAAATTTCGATTTCAAAAGTTTAAACTCACATTTTTCTTGTTTCTTTTGTCTTTGTAGATTCGATCAGTAAATCTTCCAGATACTATTCGATTTTTTAAGAATGGATATCCAAGATATGTACTACAAGCTGAATTCCTTCGGTCATTCAAATGTCTTGGAAGTCCTGGTTTAGGGGAAGGATTAAGTATTCGAGACAGAATAATTGATATTTTTAATAAACAAGATATGCCATCTAATGCGTATCAGTTGGGAAATACAATGGTAATTAAACTTAAGTTTAATTATTCTAAATTCTAACATTATTAAAAAGTACAATAATATAAAATATGAATGCACACTTTGTTAATTATCCTCATTTCATTTTAGATTAATCAGTGTAATAAATAATTGTATGTTCATTTACTTATTTTATATTTTATGAAATCTTTCTAGATTTTCATGAAGCAGTGGTTATTAGAAGAGCTTGAACATAAAAGAGATGACAAGTTGGAACCCAAAATTATGGCATTTCAATCTTATTGTCGTGGATTTTTATCACGTCGTCGTTTAGAAAAGATGAAAGTAAAAGATGTAGCTATTCGTTGTGTGCAGAAAAATGTTAGGAAACTCTTAGCTGTTCGAAATTGGACATGGTGGAAATTATATCAACAAATTGGTAAGTGTTTTATCAATTAAAGATAATGATTTGTTTATTTATTGTTTACTATAATATTATTAAAGTAGTAAAATACTTTCAACAATCGATTTTTAAATATTATTATTATTCTTATTCATATGTAGCACCACTGTTAAAAGTTCAAAGTTCACATGAAAAGTTGCACTCTGCCATGGACGAATTGGCGTCTTTAAAAATACGAATGGAGAAAGCTGAGGCTGAGAGAAATCGATTGAAAATTGAGAATGAAAAATTGGAAATGAGGGTGAGTGTATTTTGTTGTTCTAAATTTAAAATGTCTTCAATACAGTCTCAAAATAGGATTACAATTGAAATACATAATGTACAATTTATACACAGTAGAGTAGATTCAAAGAAAACAAAATGCAGTCATGTAGTACATTCCATGTTTTGGCTTTCGACTTTATATATACACACACATGGTTGAGAGTAGATGAGAGTAGTTAGTTGGATAAGTACTGATTTGTGTATTTCTGTTGTGATTGAATGGTATGAATCGAAGGATATGTTAAGAAAACAGAAAACGCATACTAAAACGTGGGCAACTACTACTACTAAAGTACCAAGTTGTCGGAGTAAACATTCATCTCATATTAACTAATAATGCATAGTAGTTATATAATAATATGTTACATATTGAATCGATGATAAATTATTACAGAACTAAAACCTCAAAATTCAAAAAACCTAGTATTAGTCTTCAAGCGAGGATTACGGATTACGGAAGCTTGATTTTAAGTATAAAAGTGTGTTAGAGGGAATGAGGGGCGGGTTGAGAATTCGCGTCAATATCAGTAAGATATTTTGGCAGAGCAAAGGATGAAAGGAATAGTATTCTGAAATATATGTTGAGCTTGAGTGAAGGATGAGCTTTTTTGGCCACAAGCCAATACATTTACACACACACATCTACATCATCTATATTAAACTGTGTATGTAATGTATATTACGTTGTATTCGTTGTCGTCGTCGTCTTAGTCGTCATGTCCCCATACATAAATATTCTTTCCTTCCTTTTTCCTTTGGCTCAAGTCACTAAAATTAGGTGTAGAACAAGGAAGTCAACTTTTGTGATAATTTTTTTTTCTACTTCGTCCGATTTCAGGCGAGAGAAAACATTTAGTTGGTTAGTTTTCGTCGTTTGTGTTTGTTGTTCCTATGAATGAGAGACCTCATTTATGAGCTCTTTTTTCTTTCGCTTCCCTCTTTCTACATTTTTCCCCCATTACACATTATACAACCTAAAAGTGTGAGCTACATATGTAGTTATTGTGTATTATGATTGTAATCTGGAAGAATCTACAGGTGTGTGTGTATGTGTATCTGTATGTGTGATTATATAATTTTTATTCTGATCATCAGTTTTTATTATTCGAAAAAGCACAATAGCAACAGTTCCATTTGTGTTTCTTTCTACGTATAATTTTTCTTTTACGTGATACAAAATACAAAAAAAAATTCCTACCAGCATTAACATTTATGTTTATAAATCTTCGCATCACCTTGTTGTACAGTTGAATTATTATTATTATTTATTTGATTTTTCAAGTTATTTGGAAAAAAATTAATTGATTTACTGTCCTCTTCTCAGTGTGTTTGTGTTTGTGTCCCCAAACGAGATAAATAAATATTTTATTATTTAGTTTTATTTAAAAAGCTCATCCTTCACTTGTTCTTCAAAATTCAAAATGTCATCCTCTTATATAAGAGGTGGTGATCCAATGTTTTCACGTTGTCCGGCTAGTCCAACTCGTCCAATATCTTCGATTAGTAATCTTTCTAGTAATGGTGGGAGTGGATGGAGATTACCTCCATCAGGGAGATCTACTACTACAGACAGTTATGGAATCCGAAGTAGTAATACTAATACTAATAGCACCTCTCCCATGAGGAGGAAACCTACTAATCAATCTTATCCACAAGACGGGATTGTTATAAGAGCTGGTTTCTCCATATTACCACCTGGGATTTCTAGAACAAAGTTTAAAACTCGATGTGATCCCGTACCTGCTCACAAAGAACCTCAGACAGATTCTGCAAGATTAACCGTTCAAATTAAAGACTTTCTTAAACGATCCGATCACATTGAAGAACAATGGCGTCAAATAAAAGGAAATAGAAAACATTATAATAAAGATAGGGACAAAATTAAAACAAGTATAGCCATTAAAGGTTTCCAATTAAGTCATTCAAATTCAAGTTTAGCCACTATGGAGGATGTAGATTCATCATATGTTCTTCAACATTCAGAAACAATGTCACTATTGGATGTCCCCAATCCCTTTGATGAAGTAGATGAATCCATTATTTCCGAGGTTGATCTATCGGTTCATAATGATAACAATAAGGATTATATGAATGATGTAGATTATCATGATGTCAACAATACGAATAGTAAGGTCCGTAGAGATACTTCATTATTAGATTGTTCAGAATTAGAATCACTTGACTTAGCCCATCCACAAATTCCAGAATGTGAAATATTAAAGACTATAGATGAATCAAATCCGGTACAACATAAGGTATATAATTAATCAACATTATCATCGTAATATGTAACATAAGCATAGATTGTATAGAGTACAGAGTGTCAAGTGTAGATGATAGATAACATAGGTAAAACATGTGAGAATGAGTATGGAACGGAAATTGTTTTTGTTACTAGTATTGTATTTGGCTGGGATTTATATATAGCATGATGACAATATTGTTTTGCTTGTGTCTGTAGTCTCTATAGACAATAAACCACAATATTACACACAGTTTTCTTTTTCTACAGGGAATGACAAATGACTGCCAACTAATTAAATCCACTGTTCTATTGTATCTGCCAAGAAAAACTAGCAAATAATATTATGTCATTTTTTGTGTGTAAATCCTATATTATTATATAATATGTCTTGTGATTTGATAGTGCATAATGTGTAGTTCATAACCTATGTATATATACGATCTAGATATGACTGGAAAAGTATAATGTAACTCTTCATAATTGATATTTAAATTATGTGTTAAAATTAATTGCACCCAATTTTTACACTTTACACTTTTGTTTTTTGTCATTGTGTGTATTAATCACTTTTGTTTGTTTGTATATATCTACAGTATGCAGTGTACATTGTACATTGTACACACATTTTAAAATGATTATTGTAAATTGTAACATTTTGGTCATTGTCTTGTAGGTGAACGAATTGACAACCGAGTTAAGTGATGAACAAGCAACTTCAGCGATGACGTCAGAAAAATTGGAATCCGAAATGAACGAAAAACAAAAGTTTGAAAGTCAATTGAATTATTTAAAGACACACTGTCAAAGTCTTGAAAATGAAAAGCATCAATTAGGTAAGTTTATCTACTACATTATGTCTGTTTTTCTTTGTTAAATTTGATGAATTAAGTGTACAAAAATCTTAATTATATTATTTATTATTGGGTCTTGATTATCAAAATATTGTTGCATTCATGAATTTTGTTTCTTTGTCTATTATAGAGCTAGATTTAGCATATTCCATGAGCGATGTTAATGGAGATGGAAATATGGATGATTATAATGAGGAGGATTCTTTGTACAAGTAAGGAAATAATTAATAAAAATAATGATTATTATTATTACTAATTATTCATGACTAATTTTGTCTTTAACATTTTATGCCTCCTATTTATGAGTTTTGAGAGCTGACATTCAAATTTGTAAAAATTTATTGTTAAAATATTGTAGACAAAGATTGGAGCGATCAAATAGAGAAATTGAGATACAAAAACAAAGACTGAAGCAACGTGAACAAGATCACCTGGACCAAATCATGGTATTAAAGAAATCTCTAGAAAAGAAGTGTAGTGATGCTTATGAAGAGGCTGAAGAGCAACGTCAAGTGGTTGCGCAACTAAAACGAAGAATTCAAAAATTAGGAAGTGAGCTGTCCGATGTTAGGTGCTTACACCAAGAAGAAACGTCTCGTTCCGCCCTACTAGATAAGAAACAACGTCGTTTTGACGCTGAACTTTCTAGTGAGTGACTTATGATTTATTACCTTATTGTCTATTATGATATTTAATTACTTTGTAAACAGAGATATAAAACTTTAGTAGCTCAGTCTTTATGTGCTTGTATTTTCTTTATTTTGGTTGTAATATGCTCAATCAAAAATCAATTAGTGAACCAATAACAATCATAAAGTTGTGGATTTAATCTTTAATGAATTGATGAATTGAAATAATAAATAAATTATGTTTTGTTATAGGTGTAACTGCTCAATTAGATAAAGAACGTCTGAATAAAGAAAGAATTAGCAGGGAGCGTGATACTGCCATGATTCAAAAGGAGGCTTTGAACAACGAATTACAAGTAAGTTTCATTTTTAAAAAACCACAGTATTCAGTGTTCTGCTATCAAAAATTAAATTGTGCAAATTTAATGTACTTTATAAAATTACTCATAAGGAATTTAAACCATAAAAAATTGTCAGTGTTCAGTATAGCGTAGTTTTTATTTATTTTTTATGTACCATTGAACTACATATCAGCATGAAAATATTTGAGTTTTGAGTTTTTTTAAACGTGACGTGACAAGTCTCCGATCGGCTGATTGCACTTTATGTTTAGTTTTCAGAGTTTTTTGGCAACTTACACATTTGCAAAAAAAAATCGATACAGCCATTTTTTTGCCTATGTGTATTTGAATTTTTATTTCATGCTACAATTTCTCTGGATCATGTTATTTTTCATTTTTTATATTACACTAATATATATACATGCAGAATTTCAGTTGAAGTTAACAAAACAGAATACTGTCATGATGTCATAAACAGATTATTAATAGCGCAAAACTGTAAAGGGATTTTCTGGGTTGTAATATTTTATTTGGTTTTTTTTTTGCTTTGTTTATTTATTTACATTTCTTAGTCGCTCAAAATGGAACTACAGATGAAAGAATCTAAACTTACGAGCTTAGAAAAAGAGCTTGAGGATTCCAGCTTGATGAGTGGCAGCAACGAGCAATTAAACTCTTTAAGAAAAGCAAAGAATGATTTGCAGCTGAAAGTTAAAGAGCAGGTTTGTTTTTCTTTTGTCAAAAAAAAATACAAAAAATTACATGTTCATGAAATGTGAAATGCACATGCATAGTGTATGATCTATGAAGGACTTGCGTGTTATTATTATTATTATTATGTTATATGCAAGTATTTATGGACATTTAAAAGTACGTGTACAATTTGTATACATTTTTTTAATTCTGTATACATTCATACAGGAAGAAGAATTGGATGATCTTGCTGGGCAGGTACAAAGCTTGGAAGCAGCAAAACTTCGCTTAGAAATGCAGTTTGAACAAATGAAGAAAGAACATAAAAGGTAAGAGTAATAGATTTTTGATGTATGCATATGAGATATGGGTTTCGGCAGAAACCAATATAATGACTCTACCTCATTTCTGTGTAACATATAACATTATATATTATTCTTAGTCCACGTTAAACTTTATACTTTATTACATCATGCGTTAAATATTTTTCATGTATGTACACAGAGAAATACAACAACGAGAAGATGAAGTTGAGGATGTCCGTAACTCGGCTCATAAAAAAGTGAAAGGTAATTTTCTCGGAAAGTAAAACTTTACTTGAAAAGATGCAAGTATTCAAGTGCTGACATAATATGTCAATAATCATAATAATTATTGGTTATGTTTACATTATATTTTATATTTTCTTTAAAGCATTGGAATTGGCAATGGAAACAGAACATGAAGAAAGAACAGGAATTTTAAGGGCAAAACAAGAATTGGAAAGAAAATTATACGATCTGGAAGAACTCACTGCAACTAGATCAGCATCTCAAGAACAAGTTAGTCGTATGAAGAGAGAGTTGAAGAGAACACGGGCACTTTTAAAAGATGCTCAAACTATGCTTGAACAATCTAAAAATGATTCCATGAGTAAAGGTATGCTTCGACAACTTCGACATCAGTTGGAAGATTCTGAATCACAACGAGTTCGATTGAATAGGGCTAAACAAAAGGTATAAAGACAGTTTTTAAATCAAAGAATATATATTATGAATGTCGTTATAGTATAGGACATTTCATTTCCTTAAATATGCATGTACAAACATGAATTGTACAGTGTACAGTGTGAATTATGAATAGTGCACTGTTGAAAGTTGAAATAGTTTACAAAGTATTTTGAAACTCAAAACAATGTGTAGTTGTGTATTTTGTTGTTCTACAAAAACATATGTTTTGACTTTTGTATTTAGGTTGAAGAAGAGCTCTCTGATGCACTCTCCCAACTTGATGATATGACCAGACTTCGTAATGAAGCAGAGAATGCCAAAACTCTATTACAGAGAGAAAAATCTCAAATGCAGATGCAGTTCGAAGAATATGAAGAAAATCTTGCAGAAGTAAGTAGTTGTAAATGTTAAATGTTATACAACTAAAATAAAGAAATACATTTTTACTTTTCTACTTTGTACTTATACAATCCATTTCATTTTACATTTACATATTATCATGTGTATGTTTTTTTGTTCTCATGTCATCACATGTTGTTTGACACATGCTAATATAATATAATGGAATAAAATGATGATGGTGATATTATAGGTAATGAGGAAATACAAAGCAAGTGTGGAGCAGCTGTCTTTAGATCAGAATGCATTAACGGAACAATCAATGCAGATTAGTGAGTTGGAATCTGCAAACTCTTCTTTAAATCGTAAGAATTTTTTTGATCTGTTCGCACCATTATGTCATTTTTGTTTTTATGATGTATGATATCTATACATATTATAATTTATAATATCTGGAATTCATTCATCACAAAGATTGTATACATTCTCTCTGGTTTATGTTATTTTTATTTTAACAGAAACAATTGCTGAACTCACAGCTAAGCTTGAGACTTTGGAAGAAGATCAAGCTTCTCAACAGATACAAAAACGTTTCCATATGAAAATAAGAGAATTAGAAACACGAATGGAGTTGGAGTCTACAACTAAAGCTAGACTAGAGGTACATATTATGTACTATGTACATATGCAAATAATATTATTATGCTATTAAATAATGAATCATTCAGCATTTATTAGGTGTCTAGGTTGATGGTTTTTGTACTTTATGATATGTAGATACATATGTTAATAGTTTGGACACACACACTCCCAAATACTTACACCCGCAAACACGAGGAGAGAAAAATGATATACTCTATACAGTATACAAACCATACATCTTATAAAATAGTATATCTCTATACATGTTATATTTATGTTTTTCTCTCTTTACTCTCTCTCCTAATGTACAGCGGGTATAAATAGAAGTGTGTGTGGTGTGTTACATATTATGCAACTTTGGTTTATTTTAAGCTCTCTTCAAACCACCATATTTTACATATATAATATGTGTTACTTTGAATACATTTATTTTTTTGACACGAATGTTGCAAATTTATCTTACTTTATTACATAAAAAGTCTATCATGTAGATTGTAGATGATTATCTTATTCTCTTTTTTTCTTTTTTTTTGCTTTCGTTTCTTTTGAAAACATACTTTTAAAAAAATGCGTGGCTTGAAGAATAATATGGTTTTTATGTGTACATGGGTTAAGCCAGGACTTATTTAAATTTTGAAAGTCATGATTTTTAAATCGGCTAAAAATACCCTAGTTGCATTCTCCATCGAAAATAAGCTTAC